>KN169239.1:0-15255 GCA_000757755.1 Steinernema glaseri
ATGTTTACGAAGTGTCCAGGAACTTATGTTACAACCCAATATAAATGACGACCATTTCGTGGAAAAAAAATATATATTAACATTAATGTGACCGAAAGTAAAGAAGGGAGAAGAGGGCAGCAAAAATTTTTGCCAAACAAACTACGTTGAGTAAGTTTTATGAAATTCAGTCCCACACCTTTCACAAATTAGCTTTATGTGTGGAATATAAAAGTAAAGTAAATTAATCAGCGGCTTACCTGGACCTTTGGCGCCTCCAGGCATGAGCCTACCCAGTCGAAAAATCACAGCTCGTTCATATTCTTGGACAACCTGAACCAGCGTGTGCGATGTTTTTATGGGAATTAGGCCGTCCTACCTTTATACACATACACGCGGAAATAGGCAAAGTGAAGAATATGAGAATGTAGGAGAGAATGGTGAGGATCCATCCGCAAATGCCGAACTCATTCTGGATGTTCGCTGAAAGGACTGGATTAGCAAAGGGCGAGAAGAGTTTCTTGATGTGCTGAAGCCGATTTTAAGTACTCACAGATTGTATACAAGGGTGGAATGACCTTGCACCAAAAATCCTAACTTTATTGGTGGCGATGCATTCATACCGTACCATGTACCACAGATTTTCAGTGGGTCCACATTACCCACGAGATCCACGATCTCATGACCATACATGTCCGGCAGTACAGCCCTGATTCGAAAAATGGGCACATTCGCTAGGAAATCCCCTTAAAATTAGCATAAAACAAATGCAGTGTCGAATGTGCCTATGCAGATCAGTTAGCTGCTCACAAAAATGACTGGTTTAGAAGCGGTAAAAAAATGTTTGACGCCGCAAAATGCAAAAACTGCAGCAAGATTCTTCTCCTCATCGTTGAAGGAAAAAATGTGCGCGCTCCTTTTAGCAAATGGTTCATTTGTGCAAAAAGTGCAAAAATTTGCTATGATGCTTTTAAACGAGTCGGAATTATTTAAATTTCATTCAGAGGTCAGATTTGAACAGAAAACACAGAAAAACATCACCAACCGCAAAAACCATCGCAGGATTATCACAAGCCTCAAAAATTATGATTTAATAAAAAAATATGGAAACGTCCCTGATGAAGGTGGCTCCCATTGATAAATGCAACTCTCACAAATTCACTAAACTACCTTAAAACCGTTGAAAAGTCACGCTTGACCAACACAAGCAGAGTTTAAGTCCACAAGCTACAAAAATTATGATTTAATAGAAAAATGTGCAAACATCCCTGTTGAAGGTGGCTCCTATTGATAAATGAAAACTACCTTTAAAGCAATGAAAACTCATCTATAGTTAAGTCCATAAAATTGCCAAGGTTTACCTCCACATGCTACGTAGTAAAAAAGCAAAAAACACGAAAATTAAAAAGGACAAGCGTGAAGAAGCATCTCGCGTGCTAATGCATTCATAGGCCGTCGGAGGACCTTCTTTCTCGAGTTCGTCATCCTTGTCTTCGCTCTTGGCCAGCTCGCCGTTCGCCTTAGCGCCCTTCTTGGACGCGACGCTCTCGACCTTCGACTCGCGCTTGGAGCGATGCGTACTCTCCGCCGACTGACTCGACGCCACGGACTTGCGATGAACCTGAAGAACATGAGAAGGGGCCCGGATCGCGGCGGGAACCTGCGGCTGGGGCTCGTGGAGGTGCTCGAGCGTCTGCATGGCGATGTTCTCGATCTCGTCGGAGGAGTCGCTGAGGATGTCCTCGTCCTTGGAGCTGCTGGAGGGGAGCATGGCGCCTTCGTCCACCAGTTTGGTCTGCACGGAACGTGAGTCCACGTGCGAGTGTGCGTCGTTCGACGACACCAGGGAAACAATCGAATTCCGGGCCGAGTGCACCGACGACGACATTTAGGCGAGGAAAGTACGCGGCGGACTGGAGGAGCGGCGCCGGTGTCCGGAAGACGCGCACCATCGCCTATGCATGGAAATTCGCCGTTTTGTGTCCACGATGCGCTCCGGCGACCGGCCCGTCTTCGCGCCGAGTTTCTTCATTCCCTATTAATGCCGACGACTGCGCGATATGCGGATGATTTCGAAGCGGACGGAGCCGGGGTGGGTGGCGATGAGTAGAATTTGAAGCAGTGGAGGGAGGAATTGCTAAGTCCACTTGTACGCTCGGGGGTTGCGTCTACTTCTTTAGATCATGAGCCAAGAGCAGTAAGGGCCCTTAGCCCGTAAAGAATAAAACTGTGACAGCAAGAAACAGAGACAGAACAGGAACGTGTATGACGTAAAAGCAAAAATACTTAAACAAAAACTGCTAATGGTAATGGAGTGCTATAATGTTTACTTTATTATAGAACTTGGGTTAAAAGAAGACGATTTATAATTAATTAACACGGACCGATTGGATATCATCGAATGTTCAGAATCAACTTGAAATAATCAAAAATAATGATAATCGTTGTTAAGATTTCACGACAAATAAAAATCCCCGTCCTATCACATTTGGAAAATGTTCACTATAAAAGCCTAAATATAATAAGATGAACTGATGAAGAGTGAACTACGACCGGCTGTGAATACTACGCAAAAATATGAGAAATAATATGTCAAGCACAGTGAATAAAAAATACTGAAATAAGAAATATGGTCAAAGCTGAAACACTATAGTTGTTATATAATTAAAGAGGCTATCCGATAAATAATCAACAAGCAACGGAAACCTAACATGATCCCCACTACCGGTCCTCAAAAATTATACATTATAATTATAAGTTATTTCCTTCTTGGTCATCACGTGTTTCGCCAAAAATAAAAAAATGGAAGAGTTTTAGATCAGAGAAACTGATCTAACGTTAAGTAAAGCTGCTTTGCATTAATCAAAATCAGCGGATCAAAAATTGTTTAATTCATTATCGTTTATCCACTTTATGAACCGATCATTCTGCAAGAGTCGTTTGCAGTGTGGAAAAAGACATAATCCAACATAGTTTTCCCTTTAAAGAACGTCTCTGTGCACTATAAATCCAGCACATAAATATCGTAGCAATGTTCTTGACCTTCGAATCCCTCGAATCCATCATACCCCTGCACTGTTCTCATCTTCACCGACCGATTCGCAACATCTGCCCAAGATTCGTTCTAACCAATCCATTTACCCTCTTAACGATGCACTTGAATCCCATCACTTCGGTTTTTATGTCGGCATTTTGACGGCTCGCGCGCGTCTTCTTTCCCACGCGATCGTTCCGGCGTCGGTCGATTTTGCAATTTCGCTCTGTTGGCACAACAACAACGTCCAGAGAGAACGAAATTGGTCCCAGAACAGCCACTTTACACCTCCGTGTTGGAGCGTCGTCACCGGCCGTTGACCCTCATCTGCAGCCGAAGACGCACTCCTCAAAGCGTTCTGTGAGCCGCCGCAATTGGACACATTTCCTCAATCAACGGGGGCCAAGCGGCGGTCTTAATCGGATGCACCCCAATGCCGCGACGCCCTCGGAGTATCGAATTCGATTAGACGCGGAGTTGCGACGTGAGAACATCGATAGGTCTCTGAAGCAGCGGCGATATATAAGCTAAGAGTCGATCGGCGCGGTCTTTATCATTCGCTGACGGAGATTAATGAGTTCGACGCCTGCAACATAAGTGCGAGCAGGCACTCCACTAATTGAGCCGAGTCCCAGCGTCAAAAATGAGAAAGGGTGGCCGAGAGGAGGAAAAGTGTCGTTTACATCAGGTGTTGTAAAAATGTATCGATGTTCTACATTGCACGATTGGAATTTCAGTCATCAAAAATGGAAGAGAATAGAGCTTAAGAACATCGGAAAGGAAAGCCAAAGATGGAGTGTGTATAAGTCCATTCACGTTGGTACACCTCTTGATGTTACTGCGCCGCACGCCACTGTAGTGTATATATGAAAATAGTTGAAATTCCTATTAAAAAAATTAAACAAGATTACGAGGTAATTGAGGTGGTATTAAAGTGACTAGTTGAGGTAACTACCCGGGTATCAAAAATGAAATAATATTAGATGAAAAAAAAGGAAGTTGCATCAACAATTATTAACGTTGCAAAAATTCAAATGAGTGCACATTACGAGATGAATAAAGGCAGTTGCATAAAACTCAATAGTCGGCTTTAAAAAAAATAGAATATTATTAGGTGAAAAAAATAGAGAGTTGCATCGAGAATTTTCAGTAAAATATTTCGTACGAAAACCGAGCCTGCAAAAATTCAGATGAGTACATATTACGAGAGAAATAAAGACAGTTTAACTGAAGTGGGATGACGTGCTGTGTAAAGCGTATCTTTAATGGCGTCAGTCGCTGTAAGACATGCCAGTCGCTATTAGCATTGTTACATCGTGTTTTGAAGAGATCCGGTAAAGAGGTTCCGCCATATGGAGAAGTCTGTTGCTCTGCGTCGAACGTAAATACATAACACAACCAATGAAAAGCCAATTTGATAGGGAAAATTGTATCATACGTCCAGAAAATAGATAAGATGGCTCAGAACTTTCCAGCGATGAATAAAAAATAAATAAATGCGAGAGGGATAGAGTATGAAAGAAATGAAGTCAGCCAAACAAAAATAAGAAGAAAAAATATTTGTTATTGAAAACAGGGCAGACTTATGGAGAGAAAACAATGAGGAATGTATTTCAGTACAGGCTCAAATGTCGGAGATTGTTATAGAACAGGTACAGCAATAGGAAGGCTTCTGTTGCGCTTTATACGACCTGAGTGGACTACAAATTATAAAAAAGGAAAACGTGCGACATACAGAACGCCAAACAAAAATTATAAGAAAAATATATTGTTATTGAAAACAAGGCAGTCAGATTCATGGAGAGAAATGTCGGATTTTATAATTAAAAAGTACATCAATAGAAAGACTTCTGAAATAGGCTTTAATGGAATGAACCGATGAAAACGCAGCGAAAGTTGAAATATAATGGACTATCACTTACTGTGGCAAAAATAAATGAATTCGATTAAAAACGGTTAAAGCGAAGACGGTTAAAGGCGAAAAACGTCCCCTAAGTGTTATATGGCAAAATATGTAAAATCTTATGTGCACTTGACTCTGAGAGTATTATAGCCTACACGATGGTGCGCTAAATCAGATATTCAAAAATGCTTTTGAAATGTTTCCAACGCTTGCAGCTCTAACTTGAGAACTGCGCGACACTGATACCAGAAAAAAGGCCGTGTGAATGATAACCGAAAATCAATAAAATTGTAATTAAAAACTCTTACAAGAGGATGTAACCGTTCGTCTCCAGAGATAACAGCTCTTTCACTTTGTTTCCCAAGAACTGTCAGTTATCTCGGAAAACGCGAAAACAAGCTGTGTGAAAATAATTAATAATGTATTGGAACAGAGGTTCTGAATAAAACCTTAGAGGGTTCGACACGTAAACAGAGTTGCTCGTTGACGGAAAAAAAAAGAGTGAGCAGAATATGACTATCGATGAGTATACCTATCCTCTGCCCTAGTCCTCTAGTTTCAAAAGTATTTTGAAACTTGTTGCTGTTGAAAAAAATAGATAAGTATATATCAGATAAGTTCAAAAATACTGTGCTTATCAGTTTCATGAGGTAAATAATTCAAAAATGCATGAATTCAAATAAAAGCTTTTCTGTTGGAACAGCTAACGTTCCTAACTCATAAAGAAGAGGTAAAATGAAACAGCTCCAAAAATAAGAGCACACAGCATTAGTGTGATTTGACTATCGATGCGCACTAGTCCTTGCATATAGACATTTCTTCGGTTTGTCGAAACTTGTAGCAATTGGACGTCATTGGGTCAGGTCAGAAGTATACAAAACTATTGTGCATGCTTAAGCACTTCTGAGCACAAGGTGTACACTTAAGCACTTCTGATGGAACATCTGACGTCCCTAAAGGGAAGCAGCTCCAAAAATACTGTATGAAATATTTTAGTCAAACAATTATTAGCGAAGCAATATTTTTGTACCGATTGCTTCAGCTATATGAGACCAACATCCACAGTTCCTTCAAAGGGCGTTTGCCTTTACGGATTCCCTCCAACACTTCCTCAAGGCCAACCCATCACAGTCTCCATTCTCATAGTTCGCCCCTCCGAATGCCTTCTTGACAACCTCCTTAACGAAACCAACCCGACAACAAGTCGATCCTCGCAGAGGAAATGCTCTTCTTCTTGGGCGCGAGCTGGATCGTGGCGAGACCACCAATCGGCGGCGTGTACTTCCGGCCCTCCATCGCCTGGTTCATCTCGATCTCGGCCATGCGCGAACGCATGGACCGTTTCCGGCTCATGGCCGGCGGTTGTGCCGATATCTTGCGCGAGTAGCCCATCGAGGTGGTCGAGATCTTGTTGGTTGGTCGGACGGCTTCGACCACCCACGACGGAGTGCCGCCAGGATCCATCGGCCCGGAGGGTTGCGGGGCCGATGTACAGCCTCAGCACAATACGAAGGACAATAGGGGTGAGCGGCGGTGGGAAAAGGCGCTCGGAAAACTCGCGGCCGTCGCCTCGGCCTAGTGCGCGTGTGGCGGCCGCCGGCTGGGTACGCCCCCCTCAGAAGCGCGATCACTCAAATGATGCGTGAACATAAGCAGAAAATTGGCCAGGTGGAGTTGTAGACACGTGGGCGCCTTTGTCCTCACTGTTTCCCTATTTCCGCGTGGTCAAGAAGCAGGAAATAGAGCTACAAAAAGGAACTCTTTTTCATCGCCGCTTCCGCTCGGATCATCCTCATTACCGCTTCGTAATCCGAGCGCGACATTACCATGGCGTGTAAGACGAGAAGCCGGGCTCTAATCCGGGATTCCAACTCCCCGTGGGGACACCAACAACGCCTCAGGTGCAGCGCAGGACAAAAACAAAGGAGCTGTCAGTCGGCTGTCCCATAATCCGCCATTTACCGTCATGAAAGATTGATGCATGTTCGACAGAGATGTCCCATGCCGGGGCGTAGAGCCTGTCCGTCCTAGGTGAACTATACGAGAGTTAAGGGCGTGTGAAAGAGCGCTGGGAGTAGTGCACTGATGCGTAATGTTTTCTGATTAGTGAACCTAGCAGGCGCAGTTGTCGAGATTTACGAGCTGACAAGAAGAAGTATTGTGGTTAAGTTGATGTCGTGACAGCCAACGAAGTGCGTACAAATGAATTGAAGGTAGGGGTTTATCATGCAACAACACCAGTTTCCTGTTAATTCCTGTTATTTTCTGCATGGGATTGAATGGTATTTAGCAAAAATATTGCGTACAAAAGAAAGAATTGACGGCAAACAGGGGTGATGCCACAATTTCAGGACTATCGGTGAAAGTTGGGTGAATGTTTTTATACCTTCGCTCATTGGGGCAGGTATGATCGGACGCTACTATCGGAATATTGGCATAAACATTACCGTGAAATTTCATTTGTCAAGATGGATCGTAGTTTACTCACATGTCAGTGTTTTGACGGCCAACCTTAGTACACATGGAGTGTAAATTAAAGGAATGGATTATGGACGAACTCATTAGTCCAACTCATGCACCGTCGAGCGCAAGTTTGACTATTGGACGAAACTAGGCGTCCGTCAAAAATAAGCGCGAGTGATAAACCATATATTCGATTGACCCGAAGCTAGCTACTATCAGGTTACTGGCTCAAACATAAACATGATAAAATACCAGCAAAATTGCTCGCGATATCAATGAGCTAAATAGATCTGCCGAGTAAACAGATCTATCTTATTTTTTTTTAATAGATCAGTGAAATTTTTGCAAAGTAATCTTTGTAATCTTTCGATCCTGTGGTCGAAAAATATGGTTTCACATTTGCTGGTTCATAATCAAGTCAAAGTCCTGGTAGTGGTCTTGTAGCGAAACCTGACAGCATATCTGCAAATCACGAAAAACGTTGTTATTCGGACGTTACGACAAAAATGTCCACTTCTGAAGAGATCGGCGTTTGATACAGAAATCGATTAATCGTACAACGTCCATCTCACTCAACTGTCCCGCTCTTAGGACCTCAGCGGAATTACTGGCTTTAATATAAGTGCACCATCAAGGAAAAAAAATGATGTGATGTTACATTAATCTTTTACGATGTCCTTATAAGGGAGCGAATAAACTTGAATGGGGCTGAAATGGAAAAAACAAAAATTTAGGGATTCTTTAAATTACAAGATGTTTTTTGTGTACAGAAGAACGGTTCCACATTCGACAATCCTAGGAACGGACGACATCAATCTATGTATGCGTTGAGTTGACATGTAAATAATGTGTAGGTTATGAACATGCCGCATGTAAAAGGCTTCACCCTGCAAAAATAGAAAAACCCGAAAAATCTACGACAATCCACAAGAACATAAAAAAACAACATAAATCGAGTTAAGCCGCGTTTGACGCAACTATCCCCATATTAAGAACCTGTTTGGTATAAAGACAAGGACTTTAATGGATAATAAAGTTTAAAAATCATATCAATTCGTTTTGATATTATTGTTAAATAGATAATGGAATAGAAGAGGGCGTCGGGAAAAATGTGGAATGCTTCTCTAAACTTCTCTAAAAAAACGCGAATTCGATAATACTAGAAAGTGAAAATTCTATAAAGAGACATGTACCGCAGTCAAAAATAAGGTGAAAAATTGAAAACATGGAGCATAGTAAAATGACAGTTAATAATATATATACAAAGTTCGTGATATTCCGCATAATGTGTCATTTATGCGTCGTACTATCTTTGCAGATGATTGGTCTTGGAGACACATTGCCAAAAATAACGGATTATATGAAGTAAATGAACAAGAACGAGATGGAAGATGCCAGTGTTTCTATGCTCCTGTGCTTATCGTTGTGAAGCAATATTTATTAAATACATACAGTGGCTCGTGTCCGATTTGACTTTCGCCTATAAAAAGCTCGTTAATCGCTCAACGTCCTCTTTAGCATCCCAAACATTGTCGCCGACGGCAATAACGTCCTCCCCAACTTGTGTTTGTTTACACTGGTGGCGCGTCATTTGAGGATTTGGCGCCGAAAATGGCTGTCATTGCACAAGTCGTAATGGCTTCGCGAGAGTATGATGTCAAATCGCACGCAATCCACGGATTTTAGGCAAAATTTTGCGAAGAAATTGTATAAATCGAATAAATAATTCTGAAAACTGCAGTCCAACAAACTAACCAAGAATAATGTTTCTGCTTTCCATAAAAACGAATAAAGGTCAAGAAAAAAGAAAAAGAAAAAAGCAAGCAGTAAGACAAAGTAGCCTTACAAATAATACTACAAAAATAATGTATAATAAAAAATACATAGTTCTTCAAGTAGATACGGAATAAAGTCGACCTAAATCGTCGAAAAAATCTTCGATTATCAAAAAATTTGCAACCATTAAGCAGAAAAATCCTACATCAACAAATCCAAACGCTAAAATGCGTTTTGAATTCCTTGATTGGTTCAGCTACTTGGCAGTGGTACTTCAACACTGGCAATAATCCTAAGTGAAAGGGCGCACAAACAGGACATAAAACGAAGACGTTATCGGCTAATAATCTGCGAAGCAAATGCTCCACGACAAAATATTATACGACGACAGAATGCGCTATAAAATTTTCCATTACTGAATTGCCTACAGTGACGTGGAAATCGGATTCGCCTAATGATTTAGATGATTTACTGCATAACTGCATTTGAAAAGTACAAAAATATTGAGAGCTTTCAATGACTGCAGTGGCAGAACACCACAAAAGAAAATTATACGAGACTATTAGCAGTAGAGGTTTTTCTGATAAGCCGACCATAAAATTCCTCGGGGGGAAAATTATGTCAAAAATATGTAAAAAAAACATAAGCAAAATACAACAACAACAAGATTGGGATAGGACATGCTGTTATAAACTTTTCAAAGCAACGTTATAGAGCGAATCCTAGGATCAAGGTGACATGCAGCAAAAATATAGAAAATCACATGCCTCAGTGTAATGGCGGCAGAATCAAAACAACATAACAGTGAATAGCGGCGACACTCAAGAGGCATTATTAGCTTAGGATGATTGTTTATCTATTTAGCTTCTTTCCTCGTAATTTTTGTATTATGTTGTTCATCAGATCCTTCTGCGTCGTTTGCACCCAAGATCACCGTAATTGGGAAAATTTTTGCGGAATTTTTTAGCTATCCGGCCCGCAAAAATACACTAAAAAGGAATATAGCATAACATAAGTTTAGCATAAAAATCAGTAGTTATTGGACATCAGTGTGATGGTATTAAGCTAAAGTACGCAAAAATGTGAAAGCTTATTAACCCTCAATAAGAGCAGATCTTGATCAGCTCAAATCAAACCAAAAAAGAGAAGATTGCTATCAGAACAAAATTAGCAAAAATGTAGAGCCAATATTGTCCAAAATATTGAAAATCAACAATAGAGAAGATAATGTAAAGAACCACCCACAAAAGATCGACCACTTGCAGCACCAAGGGCTTAGTCGAAAGTCCCGGTCGCAAAAATACGCTATAAAAATACAAATAAGCGCACAGTTTAGCTTAAAATTCAAGTATTGGTATTGGATTGTATTGATTGTATATAAGTATTGGACATGGGAGTATATAAGTAATCAGTAGGTATTGGACATCTGTGTAGTGAGATCAGACTGATGTGAAGAACCCACAAAAATGTGAAAGCTCAATGGCAAAAGATCTTGATCAACACGAACACCAAAACACACTGATAATCTTTAGCCGATTGTTTAATACCTAAGGATCACAGAAGCAGAGCTCCAAACTTCTAAACAGAAGAATAACAAGCAAAACAAAACCACCCAGAAAACAAAGGGCTTTGTTAAGGGGCACGAGGAGGACCTGCCTTTCCGCAACCGATGCTTCTGCGCAGCTGAATGCGCACTTAGCGGGTAGAACCGGAACTGCTCGAACTTGATCTCCGGGTTCTTTACCACCATCTCCACATGCCTCGCGTTCGAGCAAACGTTCGTTCGTCACGGGCCACAATGTGGCAACATCGGTTCTGCGATGCGCGCAGATCACTCAAATCGCTGACGGCGCTCGGACCAGATGCGGGGCGCCGTGGAGCAGAGGGCACTTCGCCGTAAATCTCGCGAGAGCAAAACGGTCCGACTTCTTTTTCTTGCTATTTACATCCGTATAATCCCGCGAACGACGCGGCCAACTGTCGTCGCGACGAACGACGCCGTTTTTGTCCCGACGCGGCGGAAGTGTTCGTTTTGTGCGCTTGTTGATAATAAATTGGATTTACTAACGGACACCACTCGACGGTGCCGTCGCGAGGCCGAGTCACGCAGGGCGTGCTCGGCAAGGAGCGCGAGAATTACTGATTTTGCGCTTTTTCATCTCAAGCACCGTTGATTGGAGAGTGCTGCTGTGTCAGGGCGGATGTCAGAGTAGTCCAGAACAAAACTCCAAGGATAAAGGATAATTCTTTGTTTGTAAGACCACTCCAGTGAGGCCACGCCACTTTAGTACACGTTAACCGGCGATTATGTACTAATCCAACCTAGACTTAAATTCAGTGTCCAAAAATTCGCCAATTGCACTAATTGCGCCCTTAGGTAATAAGTGCGGTACGCAAAAATATTGTTTGTACTTTGGCTTATTCGTTCTGCTTAAAGAAGGCCAGATTTTGCTATTTTATCAAATACAAAATGTGCCATTCGTCATGCTATTATTGGGCACATTATAGCCTCGCAGTAATAGTAAAAGATGACAAATCAATGACAAGACAAAAATTGACAAAACCATTGATGATTCCACGACTACGTACCAAATGCGGCCGATCAGTACTGTTCCCGGTAACTCAAAAATGAATAACTGGATCAACAAATAAAAGGTAAATAGAATGCGGCATAATTCTTTTGAAAGCAATTAAAAACAAGGAAATCTTTAATTTGATATTTTTGTTTTCATTAATTAATGTACGCGCAAGAAACTACATTTTACAGGAAAAATTTAAAATGCAAAGTCGTTCTTTTTCCTGTATCAGAGACAGCAATGACGAAGTATAATTATTCTTATCAAATGACGTTTACTCCCTCTAACTGTCCGAAAGCAACAGAGTGATATAGATCAGGACAACCATGTCGAGAACTACGCGATCGTAACCATCGTCAAATCGATACATGTAAGAAGGATACAAAGGGGCATCGATTCTTGGTGTTCAGCGAAATATGAAGATTCCCTTGAGTTAGCAAAAATATTATTAACTGAAATAAAAATACTCGAATTCATTGCCTACACATTCCTGTCACTTTATGTGGGTAGTGTTGCACATCAACGATAAAAAAATAACACATTTTTATATTATTTAAACTACGAAATTGTTGAAACATCACAATTAGCGAACCAAATAACGAATATCGGATAACATACCACACCCAAAAACTGCATGTTATTCATCGATCTGCTTCTTGCGCTTCTCTAGTCACACGCTTCTCTAGTCCAACACAACTTCAAACGGAAAACCATGTACAAAAGCACTTCCTCCAGAAACAAGGCCATCTTTAATGATCCCAACACTTACGTTTCACAATGAGCGATGTCCGCCGCTTCCTCTTCCTAAAGTCCTTCTTGGGCGATTTGCCCGAGATCGACGAAGTCTCCATGCCGGAAATCTGAGCACACGTCTTTACAACTTCCACTCCCAGCACGGCGCGCCGTTCACATCCGACGCCTTCCGTGCACTTGTCAGTGGCACGTCAACGTCGGCTGAGATCCATGAATAATAGATCGCGCGCCGCCTCTATGGGAATATTGCGCGATGATTCCGGAAGAGATTTGCAGCTAACGCTCTACACGTGGTCGTTACTCAGAAGGAGCGGATAGGCGCGCGGATTGACTGAAGAAAGAGAGGAGCTGTGGAGTTCAGTAGATGGACAACTGATTTGTACTTTGAAAGCTAAGTGGCCAATTACGAGGGCAGACCAGAAGGAATGAACTTTGAAGTCTCCATAGTATAAATCCAAAATTGATCAATTGCGCAGTCGTGGCTAGCAAAAACGATACGTTACGTCACCATCAAGTATAGATTGAATAAGATACAGTCTAACAACTTGAATAAAAGACGAAATAAGCCTTATGTAAGTAAATCTTACTCCGAATAAAGAACAAAAATACTTCAGCAATGGATAATTTTAGCGGGAAGATTAATTCGGTACCATTGCTGCTGGACAATTTATTTGCTAAATTGAATCGAACAGAAAAATAAAATTAAAGAGAAAATTAAATTAAAAATTAAATCGCTTTCAAAATAAATAAGACTGTTATATATCTGTACTGAGGCTGGATCTCGCAACGACCAGCCTCGTTATAAAAAAAATTACCTACGTTTCTAAATGGTTTTCTTAACAAACAAATACAAGAACGAAATGATGGAGCAATGTGATCTGCTCAGTGGTTCCCACATGATTCGCCCAAGAACTACCATTCCCCTTCCAAAAATTGCTCGTGTCCATAATAACATTCTGTGCCTTGTGAACACTCTTTTTTAAATGCGTCCAGAGGAGGTCCTGTTCAAACAATTGAAAACCACAACCTAAATAAACATAGCCATAAATATTTTTTCGCATTTGACTTTGGCGGCTTTCACTAACCCTAGGGAATTGGAGCGCAACCAATGCACGGAAGAACAGCAGCAAAAACACAGCATCCATCGCATGGATATATAGTGAAATCTTGGATACAGAACGCTTTTCTGACTTCCTAACCAGTAAAAGTTATAGGACGGTAATCGAAAAATGAGGGACTATACAGCATCTCCGTAAATTAAAAATTTTTGCAAATTTTTTTTGTAGATTTCAGATAGATTTCAGTGAAAAACATCCAACTACCGGTCATATGTATAAGCTACTGTAACCAGATTGGTTGAGATGTCCGCGTGCAAAAATTGTTCCATATTTTGGTAATTAACGGGTGAAATAAGTTTAAAAGTTAGAAGAAGTCTTAAAATGTAAAAAATAAAATTGAAGAAATATGCCACTGATAATGCTACTGTAACCAGATCAGTTGAGATGACATGAACCCAAAAATGAAGCACTATCATAGTTTTTAATTCATAGTCGTTTTACTTATTTTATTGTAATTGAGAATGGTAGTAATGGTAAGGCGGTATGCATGAATTTAGCAATTTGAGGATGGAACGGTCTTCATAGTGATGTAATGAATGCGAATACTTGGTGATAACCGTGAAGAAAAAAATGGATAGGTTGTACCAGGCATGGGGCAAAAATTCCAAAAGGACATTTAGAGATAGGAAGTGTTAAACGCGCACTGAAAACCTCTTGCAGTTGAACTCATGCAAACCGCAGTCCTAGGCGCAACTCTGGGACAATAAATGTTCCGGGAGTGCGGACAAAGAAGGGCCAGCTTCGCACGACCCAACTTTTGAATAAAGAGCGTTTAATTAGCGCGCTACTCATTATCGACTGCACTCTTGCAGAGCGGCGTCCAGAAAGCAGCCCTCCAAAGTGCATCCAGCGGAGCGCTAAATGGCGCTCATAATTCAGCGCGCACGCCTTAGGAACGCCGCCGCACCAATTGGAGTCGAGCACAAAACGACGACTTCAACAAGCGGCGTGGGAGCAGAACTATGGAAATCCTTTATCCGCGCCCGGGTCGACCGCACCACACACGTCGTGTGCAGATTGGTCGCAACGACTCGGATTATCCCCAGGGACCACCGGCGTGCACATTGCAATACACAACCCCAGAATAGAGCGCCATGGATGGTCCTGGACGGATCATCCGGATGAGAGAAAAACGTAACGCCGTTTGAGTCCGCGGCTAATGGCTGTAGACGTGGTTACGCGGAGATGATGTTACAGCACCGGAAGTGTCCCCGAGGGGTCGCATTAAGCCATCGTGGAATAAATGCGCGGAAATTGGATTATTGGAAAGTTGGGAATTGGCTGAGGAACATTGGGCGAATCAGTGGTCGATCGTTGTGGGATGTGCCCGTGCGGAGTGGGACTTGTTTCGTTTTGGCAAAAATGCTAACAAAATTAGAGGAATGACGTGATTATCATATGACTGCATAAGGTATGGCCTAAGGTATGATATATGTATGCTTTATAACACTCAAATGGTGACTAAAGCTAGGAAGAACACTTATAAGTGAGAACCTAATGCGCACAAAAATACTATGCTGCATTTAAAATGATTAATTATCCCAAATGTGTTACATAAAAAATCTAGCAAAGCATGTGTTGCCAAAAATGTAATAAAAAGAAGTATGAGATGGTAACAATACGTCTTTATATGTATAATATAAATATATAAAT
>KN169243.1:0-13961 GCA_000757755.1 Steinernema glaseri
TTATATGTTTTACGGTTGTTTGTTTATATATGTCCGTATGTGTCCCATCCTTGTAACAGAAAAGAATCCAACAGAAAGACGATACTTTGGAGAATCCATACTGTAAGATCTGTAGGAGCTGATGAACGATCCCAACCCTACAGCTCTGACCAATCGTCGAAGCTTCTTATGTCTAGTAACCTCCTTGAATCCCATTCGCTGAAGGTCTTCATGGTTCAAGTTATCGTCGAACATCAATGATTCATGGTCGCAGTTGGTGGAGGAATTTTTCCATCTTGCGACGAGATCTTCAAACGCTTCTGTGGAGAAGGCCGCCGGAAAATCATTTGTGGATTCTAGCTGCGGCTGTCTAAGTAACTTTTGGAATACTTCCTTGGGAAGGCTGAAGGGGATGCTACGGCGGCGATCCGGCACAGAAAAACTTCTTAGGTATCCTTGTTCGATTTAGAAATCGCATCGCTCTAAAAACAAGCATGGCCTTCTTACACTCCCCTGACAGGCTGTCCACGTTGCACTTGCGAGAACGAGTCTTCTAACTATATAGTCGCTTGCAACAGGAATCACCAAAGATCGGCAGAGCCCCCGGGTGCACTTAACTCCCCCGGGTGGGCACGTTGCCAACGCTCACGTGTGGAGCACGCCGGCCAGCAGCTGCCGTGTCTACTCCCCTCGGATGTGGTGATCTTTATTGCACAGCACTACGGGCATAAGCACACAAGAAGCGTGCGAAAATAAATAATATACACATTGACGAGAAATATAGTCTTTGTATGAGTGATCTAGAAGCTTTTTTGAGATTGCGACAGGAGATCTACACGAGGAGGGCAAAGTCAGAAAAGGCACTTGAGATCAGCTATGGGTCGATGGGGAGATTGCGATGGGTTGCGATTGCGTCGGACTTCTTCTTCTTCTTGGGGGGCTATGTACAGGCGGAGGCAGTAAGCGAAAGACTCTAGAGGGTTTAGGGCGCGATCTACGGATCGACGGGCCAGGGATCAGCGGCTTCAGTGGAAGAAGCGCTGCTCGTCGAAGAACTTCCGTTTCCGCGAGCCGTGGTGGTGCTTCGGCTTACGGTGCTTACGGTAGGGCACGCGTTTCGTGCCGATGGGCACCGCGTCCACGGCGATGTCCAGCGGCGTGTAGTAGTCGTCGAGCGCTTCTTGCTGCGACAGGTACTGGTCCCGCTTCGTCGGGTGACTCCGCTTGACCTTCAGGCTGACCGCGTCGACGGCGATGCCCTCGTTCTCGTAGTCGTAGTCCAGCTGCCTCTGGGTCTCGACGAACTGGCGCCGTTGGCGTTGGCCAAGGCTTCTGCGGTGCTTCCCGAACTTAGCGTCGACCTGGTCATCTGGCGCACGTTCTACGTCGTAGGCATACTGTATGACTAAAAGAGGAACACATGGATTAGGACCTTAAGAAGCGCGTCTGGTCACTTACCGTTCCGGGCCGGAGTTGGACTGGGTCTCGCCACGACGAGGGCGGTGGCGAGCAGGGCGGCGGAAACGAGGATGAGCACTTGTGTTCTCATGTGGGATCGGGGCGGAAGATGCGGGGGGGACTGGTTACTGAAGTCAGGTATCGTTTGACCGATGCTTAACTATGGTCCTCAGGTGGCGGAGCCCCGCCTCGGCGGGGCGGGACCGGACGCGCGCGAACACGCCGCGTGACGACAAAAACATCCGCCGACCGGCCGTGCGGGCAAGGCGAGGGTTCTTTGGGCGGGCGCCAACGCCGCCGTCGTCTCCGCCGCCTCCGGCCTTGACAACAAACAAAATGCAACATGGCGGGAAGGTGGGGGCGCATGTGACCGACAGTCCCCCCTTCTTTGGGAAGAAAACAACGACGCGGTGATAACCAGTCCCCGGCGGGGGGAGAGGAAGTGACCGCGGAGGGGCTACAAAAGCGCACGGCGTGTGTCTTGATCTCTGTGGTGCTTTGGAGCCGAACGCCGTTCGCGGAGATTGTGCCGGAAGGTGCTGATAGGGTGACTTTAGAAAAGGGGTTTAGTTTATAAAGAGGTCAAGGTCGAAGGAGCGGTGTGTGGCGGTGAAAGTAGCGGTCTGATATAAGCCTGGCGGGAGTGGTTCTTTTTCAAGGAAAAGAGGTACTTTGTCGTGTTATTAACTTGCTCATACCGTACCCAGAACCTAAGCCTAACTGTGGCCATTTTATAAGTCCATCTGAATATCCTAAACCTACTGATTCCCCTTATCTCCTATACCATTATGTTTCCACCTTAGGTTCCCATTCCTTAGCCTCAGAAGTCCAATTAACTGTGCCCATTTCGGATCCCAGTCCTGGACTTCGAAGTCAATCTGGATATCCTGAAGCTACAGATTCTCCTTATCTCCTATACCATACCTTAAGTTCGACTCTGGGCTCCAATTACCCTCCCTCTCGCTCGCAACATTCCACCTTCACTTTCCACAAAAGAAGTGTACTATTAAGTGCTGTACAACCCGACAAGTTTCGTTCCAAAAGGTCATTCTCGCAGACAGATCCGCGAAGCAAAAAAGTTGCGAAGATCCGTTCAGTACACCGTAATTTGACGTCACCCTTCTTGGCGTTAATTGTTCCCAATTAGCTGTGCTCCACTTCGAGAGGAGACTTATTTTGGGACAATGATGGCAAGGAACACTTCGGAAAGTGTAACGTTCCAAGCCTTGGGCCAGGTGTTCGCGATTTCAAAATTTTAAGCGAAAAAAGAAGAGTCCCGAGTCCTCATCTGGACGCCACCTGGCCATCGAAGTTCCGATTTATATATATACACACACACATACCTTGTCACGGACACATGACTTCCCCAGGGACCCTGACGCATGGTCTTCCCGGAATAACAGCTCATTAGGGGGGAGGCGGTGGGAACGGGCACGCGAAGGATCCGCGCCTTGGTGGCTTTTTATTAGGAGTGAGCGGTCCCCTCAGGGTGGGTTCCTGCTTCCGACAAAACAATGAAACATTCCCGTGGCGGTGTCGGCTCGTACCACACACGGGTATCACTTCCAGGGTCCGGTTCCTTAGGCGGTGCGGCGGCTGCGTCGGAGATAGACGCGAGCTTCTTGCAAATTTCACTTTCGTTCGTCGAACTCCTTAGGAAGATGGGGAAGTCGCCTTCGGTCCAGAGGTATCCTTTCTCTTTGGCTCAGAGGGGTTACTGTAGGTGGACCACAAGTTTGAAGGGTTTCATTGTTTGTATATATTGTTTTATATATTGTTTTTATTTTTATTTATATCGATCTTGGGTTAGAAGCCAAGGCCAAGGGTTCAAGATAGGTTCGTTCTTCTAGATTATTCCTCTTTATTTTCAAGGTTTGTTGACCTAAGGAATGGGGTTTTATCACCCTTCTGATTGTTCCTTCCTGGCTCTCCAGAAACGAAAAGACCAAAAGAGAGAATAAACTGACTAGAATAAACAGTCCCTGAGAGTGAACTGTTTACAGTAAGCCATCGGCCGGATTGGTCGCTGCTTTCGACTTCTTCCGCGCGCGCGCGCGCGTGGATGCCCCTCGCGAACCGGTTCCGGGCAAAGGGCGCCCGCTTGTGTTGTTGCAGCCGGCGGCAACAAACAGGCCACAGAGTGGACGAAGGGAAACGCATAAAGAAAAATAAGAAAAGATGGATGGACGTCCGGCTCAGATTTTTCGGTTTTATGTGCGAATTCCGGTTTTATGTGCTCGTGAGCGGTTCGGCGTTCCTGAACTAATGGGCTAGTGCTGCTGGACTTGCGCATCACGAAAGCGTGTGAAGGTGGCCAGCAGCCAAGTGGCGATCAGTGCAAGTTTGGAAGGTGGCAAATGAGTCCAACTGGTCAGATCGATAGGGTGAAGAAGCTTTGCATGCCTGGAATTATTTCTGCAGGAATTATCTAAAGATTGTGGTTAGGAGATGAAGAACTTGGATACATTCTTTTGACCCTTATCTTCCAGCCAAGGAGCAGCCACAGGCCACTTGGAACTGTTGGGAGCGCTATCGGTGTCGGGTGAACTTTGGCCCAAGGCGCTCTTATCACTTTTACAACTACTTGACAATCAGTAGCTTCTGAGCGATTCCAAACTGGGCGACTTCCTTCCGTCTGCGAACGGTCATCTCGCTACAAAAAAGTTCTCTCCGTGGAATTCCACGTGTGCTCACCCGTTTGTGGGTCAGCTTCCGGGTTTTTCGGACTTCGGATCGCGCTCCGGAAAAATCGCCTTCAGCTTCAAATATGGGTAATCGGGGAAAGCTGACTTTGACTGTTCATTGATCAAAGAGATTGGCGATGGGATGGGAAGATGCTTCGGAGAATTTTCGGAGGCTATTTTGGGAGCCATCTATCGATCAAAGGGCTGAATAGATTGGGAGAAAATTCCCCAAACGTTCTTGAGAAGATGCTTTGGAGACTCCCTGAGAATTTTTGTATTTTTATAAAGATCGTTATTTACTGTATTCTGAGGTAATCTGTCGATCAAATTTTTGGGTAAATTTGGAGGAAATTCCTCCTACTTTCTTGTTCTCTTGAATAAATCTACTTGAGCAACATAAAAAGAATATTCTGTTTAATACACTACCTAACCTTCGGACCCAGCTGCTAATTCCTTAGGAAGGAAAAACAGGTTTCCTAGCATGACGCACCACTTAAAAGTGTAAACACCTTTGTAGCCATCGTAGTTTTGTTCTTCCGGACACATTTCGTGTGTCCATCCATAGGAACTTGTAACTTAACGTTTTGGAGCTCCACAGCAGCATATTCCCATGGAGCTTCACTTTGTTTATGTCTCCTCCCGCGCACTAATTGAAGAACCAAAAGAGCTGCGTTCCGCGCACGTCACTGCGGCGCTGATCAAATTAGGCTGTTTATGAAAGTCGTGGAACAGCGATAAGAGCCCAGTGCGATGAAAGTGCAATTATTTCGCGGGGTGTGCCATCGTGGGTTATTTTCGGGGTTATCACTCCTTGACAGGCTAAAAAAGGAACGCTACAACGATAAACGAAGTGACACAAAGCTGAAATGGATGAAATTCATTAGGTTGGTTCCTATGTGGCCAGAAAAAGAGATAGGAAATTGCTAAGGGCTCCAAAGACTCCAAAAAAATTTCTTTTATCTGGACCAAGGTGGAGGAGCAGACGGGATGGAGTTTTTCAAAAGTCTAACACTCCAATTTGTGCCTACAAATTGTTAAGCACAAAAAACTAGGATCTCCACTAGAGGCGGTAGTAACAGGTGGACAAATCTGTTAGCGTTTGGGGATCTGTCTCAGAACTACTTTTAGGGGCATTCATTCGACAGTTTTAAATATTTATTTATATGACAAAAGCTAGATCCAGTATGGCAATGCCCAGAAATAGCCTACTTGTCCTAGCAGTTCTAGGAGCAGGGCCAAGATTCTGGGAACATTTGATAAAATGAAATCGAAGACCTCTGGAACGACAAAAACACCCTTAAGGTCAAATTTTTCCCTTCATTCCACAGCACACTCTCCACAGAATTTCCGGCCTCCTCCACTTCTATCTTCCTGTCCGTTTTCGAAAACATTTCCACGACAGGTTCGCCTTTGGAATGGCGAAAATGCGCACAGTCAGCGCACCTTGCGCAATCCGAAAACAGTGCCGAGCACAGAACTCCGCCAACTTCGGTTTGTCAGTCAAGGTCGGCCGCTCGGTGCCGTGCTTCTCGAAGATTCGTGCACGTGATTCAGCGCGCGTCTGCCGGCACAGGCGACGCGCATAAACACGACGTCACCTCTGCGGGGGAATGCCATCCTGAATGACCTTGTGGCGTCACGCCGCCGACATCTTATCACCTCTTCCTCGTAGAGACGTTTGACTGAGGACACTTTCTTAGTACAGTGCGGGAGACTTTGTGTACTTGTGGTGCAGGAAATGTGTTCCAGTTGGACCCGTATCACCTGTGACCGCGGTCGTGGAAAAGCCTTCGGAGAGCACACAAACAAGCGTGGCAAGCAAAAATATTTTTAGAAGGTCTTAGATAAAAAACAGAATAGTGCTGATGTTGGAGTGGGTGTTTGCTTTGCTTGTATTTGTGTATTAATAGAAGTAGGGTAGGTGCAGATGCAAATGTCATATGTTGTTGTGCCCACCTGTTATGTGCTCTTCAGCAAGAAGGAAGAAAAAAGGGGTTCACAGCTGACCGACATCAACAAATGAAATGATTGAATAAAATGGTGTTGCACCAGAAAACAGATTTAGGTTCCCATACATTTAGGTTCTTATGTTACCCTGTTTCGAAAGCTGTTTTTCGCTCTTACTGGAGCTCACCAGCTTGTAGGAGCTTGCTGTGTCCACTTTTTTACAGTTTTTTACTTTTTTGTCCAGATTTTACTGATGCTTTGCTTCGTTAGATGATACGATTCTTTCTACATATGGCAATTTATGTTACTTATGAAAGGTGCAGAAAATTTTCACACCTTGCTAAGTAGAAAACTAGTCGGCGAAAATCTGCAAAAACTATCGTGCATTGTACAAAGGAATACTTGGACCTAACAGTGAGGCCCAGGACAAGGCAGATATAAGCTCAAAATTCCAAGGAAAACATTGCAAACTACAAACTATTCAAATCAATGTTTAATCATCTCACAAACAATCTTTCGAAACGAAAACCGGTTGAGAATCTTTAATTTGTGCCCCCTTTCTTCTATGCCCTTTGGGACTTTCAACCTTGACTAAAACAGAAAAGCTTTAGAAACCTAGAAGCAGGCAGCTCTCGTGGTCAAACCCAGAGATCAGCCTCTTGATCTACTGGTTCAGCGATCAAGTGATTAGAGCTCCCACGTGACTGCCGTACAGTACACCAAAAACCACGTAGCATGTATGTTTGTGTTTATGTCAGCACTTCTCAAGGCCGTTCCACCGCTCCTCGAGTCCCTTCGAAAGTTGTGCGTGATCCACAAATAGCGAAAGCAATCACATTTATACTTCTGATTGCGTTCGCAGAGGAAACGTTCGCCGCCGAGCGGCTTTCGCAGAACTAAGACTGGATGTTCGGATAATGCGTGATTATTGCCATCCCCCGAAGGAGCTATTTTTGTTTGCGTAGACGTCGTTTCAGGAAGCGACATTTAAAGCGCTCAGCACGCGCAGCATAACATCGGAAATGTTGACAGCTGGCTGTGAATGAAGGTCAAAAAGATGGGCGTTTGATTGCGTAGTAATTTGGAGAAGTGCACGCAAAACACGTAAAAAAGCTGTGGTCGCTGATCTGCGACCACCCGGCTTGAAGTTCACCTTTGTGCACGAGGAGAATTCGGAGGAAAGAACTTGGCTTTCAGAAATGTCATGCATACATATAGGGGTATCCTACGGTACGTAGAAGTGGATAGAGCTGGATTTATGGGATCGCTGACCTGACTGAAATCCAAGGGTTGCCCAGCATATGGAAACTTCTTCAAGCAGACCACTTCCCTCTCTGTATAGGCACTACAGATATCCCTAACAATAGACATGGTTTATCTCATCTCCCAACACTCTTATGGTAATCCTCTTATGGCGCACAAGTGACCTAACTGGACATGTGTTTTCTAGAGCATTTTAGCATACATCGTAAAGGTATAGTACGGCAAGGCTAAAAGTAGAAAGAGCTGGATTTGGAGGTTACAGGAAGCTTTTGGGATGTATGTAGTGCGCTCACGAAATCCAAGTCTTGATCATTATATAAAAACCTCTCCAAATAGGGACATTTTTTACTCTCAGTATAAGCACTACAGATATCCCTGAGAATCTGGTAACGACGGACATCTTCCATCTCATCCCCAATACTCTTATGGTGGCCCTCTTGTGGATCACAGTAACCCAAGTGGACACGTGATTTCTAGAGCGTTTTGTCGTCCATTTTTTTGCTTACATTTTGCTTACTAATCGGAATTGAATTGCTTTTGAAATATTTCTTAAGTAAGGCCTAACTTCCTAGGTGGTCCGTCACCTCATAGAACCATACCTAAAGACTTTCGCAATTTCACTTTCGAAAGGTAATGAGCCGAGTTACCCAAACGGCGCGACCGATTGACTCATCCCGGGCATGCACAGTGGCCGCGGTGACGTCACCGTGCAGGAAAAGAAGCGCCGCCGCATGCGTCATGTGAGAAGGTGCGAAACAGGACACTTAAGGACCTCACCGGCGATCGTCTGCCGAGTGACCTTCAACTTCCGGCGATACGGTAGAGGGAGTGAGTCACCCGGGGTCCGTTCTTTGCCCAGGAGATAGGTTTAGCGAAGCCTATCAGAACGCCTATAGAACTAATCTTTCCTATCGCTCTGGGACCATTTCAACGCCACCATGCCTCGGAGGCACCAAAAACCACGTAGTAGACTGATTACAGTCTTGGAACCAATCGCGGAAAGGCACTCGTTTGATAAAAACCGCCGACCGGGAACGGAGGCTCGAAGCTGAGATGCTTATCTTGACCGACTGCAAAACCAGAAGGCTCTATGTGCACTGCGCTGCCTAATGTTGCGATTTGCGGTTCCTGTCGGACCACCCAACGAAACGCGCCCAAGAGGAGACACTGATAAGCGCGCTCGTCTCCAGGGAACATCGCCTTCCGCGGTGACGCCATGCCACAGTCATGTGTAGGGACAATCACTTTAGTTGCACACCGCAGAAAGGGATAATTAAAAGCGCCTTTAGGGAAGTGAATAAGATTAATGTCCGATCTGCCAAACTCTCGCCTTCCGCGAAACGTGGCGCCATAGTAAAGGAGCAGGTTCTTGTGGCGACAACCTGTTTGCGAAGTTGCGAACATGCCTTCTAGAGGGCATATTGTTGCGAAGCGAAAACAGGGTCCTTTGGAAGTGTTATCACACAAACGATCGGCCATACGTCGGTCACATGGCATGAGTTTAGGTGAAACAACAAGAGAGAAACTTTAAGAAGGAGAGAAGAGAAAGACCAGAGTTCATACTTTTCCTGGAGATATAAGGAAATATAAGGAAGATGCTAGCTTTGGCTCCGGTTGCTTCTATTGATGCCTACATCCGAGATACAAGCAAGGTACCCTTCTGAAAAATGGAGAATTTTTTCTGGATTTTGGAGCGCAGTTTTTTTCTGGATCACTGTATCTCCAGATAAGTTTGTCAGAATTTTGAAAAGTTTCTGAACGGTGTTGCTGAAAGGTTTCAGAAATTCGTAAGTCACCCTGTAGGTTCTTGGAGCACAAGCATATAGGTGATTTTCTACTCTATACAGATTTCTCCCAAATTTTTGTTAATTTGGTTTTTGGGGTGTTTTCAAAACTATTTACATCCGTCGCCAAAACATTGTCACAGGGCCTCATCGTGGTGGGACCAGTATAAAAACAATCACTGTAGATACATATCACCTGTTCTCTTCGAGCCAAGAAAGACCAAAGTTTTGTGGATTATTTTAGCGCAAATTGTGGAATAACAGAGCCAGAATGTTTTGACATAACAAGCTATACTACAGCTGTTCTTGGAACGAACACTGCAGCGGTGCCGAGAAACGCTCGTTTCCAAAAGTGCAAAAAACATTTGCACCAAAAATACTCTATATGGAAATGGGTCCTTCGCGCTTCTTGATCGTTTGCCTCCCACGTGGGTCGTTTTTTATTCCCTTTCCCGGAAATGAGGACACATAGTCACAGAAGAAGTAGTATGGCACGTGGAATGTCAGGAGCAGGAGTGCAGGGAACGTCGAGGGAGCCAAGAGGACAGGGTCGTGCATCTGCTTGATGCTTGGCAATTGGCATAGGGAACGCTGATAAGATTGCTTAAAGTTCGGAGCATCTTAGAACTTTGTCCGAGCGTATGATGATGCCTGATATAGAATTTGGCGCCACAAGTCAAAGGCCATCATCGGAGTGTTCTTTCGATCTAGGGTTCATGGGTGCGTCGCAAACACTTGCAACACTGTCTACGCGCCCTTCTTTCGATGGAAATTTCCGAGGGGACTAAATTTGGATTACAATGTAGGCCGCCGTGCTGACGCAATGGCACTTCATCTACTAGGTTTCTGTAGTAATATAAGGCTTATTAGACCGCTTTAGTATACTTTAGGATCACAGAGAGGTTTATGGTAGATCCGTACCATCATTCATAATCCACAGATTACGGTGTTTCCTATTTCTTGGATTTTTCTAAGAATTCCTTGAACTTATTCCTATCTTTCTCCTGTTTTTCCTGAGCCTGTTTTACCCTAACTGGTAAAACAAACCCTAACATACTCCATCTTAAGAAAAAAAGGGTGGTACGTTTCTCTGTGGATTGAAAAAGAAAAGAGCGAAAAGGACCAAAATATAGGCCGAAACACTAAATTTGATAAAATGTAATGACAAAGATTGATGGCCTAATATTTAATTGATGGACTCTGACATTATCTTCAGCACAGCTGGTGATAAACAGAGCATCAAAACAAACGGCTTGGCAGATGCAGGGTCGGTGCACTGTTTTGCTCATATAAGAAACATATAGGAAAAGGTGTTTATTCGTGAATGCCTACAGTATATACCTACAAGTGCAGTAGTATCCCACAGAAGTTAATTATCCAGAAACAAACACCTCTTTTTCGACCTTTCTCCACTTTTTCCCAACGATCAGAGTGTGTAAAAACAGTCTAAGTGCAACATCTACAGATGTTTTGTTCAGAAAGCCACACACAGGTGAACTCTGGTGCCCAGACTACGATCTAGCTAAATGTAAGTACACTAAGCATTTTCTTAGCTGCAGGAAAACAGAACAGCTGAAGAGAAGGTCATTCACGTGGAGTCGTGTGACATTCAAAGGAACGTGTCTCAAAACTTGGAAATTCCCAGAGGAGTTATAGTACAGGCGTAGTAAACAGCAAAAAAGGGATAAGCGTGGTAAAGAGAGAGAAGGGATTAAAGTGGCAAATATATTATTAAAAATCTGTCAAATGGGCAGATTTCACGAGCACTGTATCAAAGATGGAACCATTTGAGGGCCGTTTTCTTCTTTATGGCTCTATGCTTTGTTTACATATCCTCTTTATGGCTTACATATCCTCCAGCGAAGAAACAAAGAGTAAAAGTGATCACGTGACGTGGCAAGCTCGGGGAAACCCCGACCGATGAACACAGAGCGAACAGCAGAGGCTGTTATCGTAATTCGTTGATTGATGGGTGGGAAAAGATCAACGTTCGCCGCAAAACGGGAACTTTTAAAGATTGTGAATATTTTTGTGTGGTTTTCAAGGTTAGAGGAAGGCGAAACGAAAACACCCTGCTCTTCCTCATTCCCCACCAAATCCTTCAATGCCCTATCAAGTAGAGGGACTACATTTAACCATGCGGCTTGTCACGTTTCGTTCACATTCCTCTCGACCGCAACTGACTCTACTACACACCGTGGAAACCACATAAGCGGCTTCCGATGTAATCGGGAAACTCTTCCGTGATTAACCGCGAAACTTTAAAAGTCAACGCGCAGAGACGAGAGTACAAAGAGCGCAGGGGGGATCTGGAGCAGCTCACGTCAGTTCGAATTCTTCACTACAGAGCGGATAAGCCGCTTAGAATTGTTTGCAAGTGTGGATATGCTTTTTTGTTTTGATATAAGTCCGCTTATCGCTGATAATGTGGACGTTGCACGTTTAAGGCATTAGATTAAGGGTGATATTGACGGACAAGCGGAAGTGAAGATCTTGTTTATCTTTTAGCTGACACTCCTTGGCAATATGGGGAATATGTATTGACACACTTTGCCTTTCTAGTTCCTGACTAATTCTGGTTACCATATTAAAGTCTCACTTTTACTAGAGATTTTGGAGATCACTCTCACTAGAGATTTTGGAACGAAGAACGAGACGGTGTAGATAGATATGTCGAATTGTAAACTTCGCGACCATAAATAAATGTTAACCAGAGATTTTCAGCCAACGCAATAGAGTCCCCCACCTCTTCCAGCCCTACAGTATCTCTTTGTTCCAGCTTATCTTTTCACACGCCTTCCTCCCCTCAATAAAGATCAGCAGATACTTGTAAATTTAAGAGGACTGTACTGGAAAGAAAAACGGTAATCGTAGCTATCAGTAGTCAATGTTGATCGTAGATCGTTAGAATATATCTTGGAATTGCCATCGACATTCTTACAATGTATTCTGAAAAAAACTAGCTGTTTTAAAGGGCCGTTCAAGTTAATGCCTTCGAGACTTCAAGAATGCCAAACTAAATGTACTTCCACACCTGCAGTCATAGATTCCAGTTAACCAATGCAGGTCCACTTAACCATTGGAATTGTTATCGACATTCTAATTATAATGTATTCTGGTAAAAGGTTGTTTTGAAAGGCCGTTCAAGACCGTTAATTCAAGGCCGTTAATTCCTTCAAGATTTTAAGAATGCCATTCATTGGCTGTACTTCTACAGCTGCAGTTGTAGATTCCACTTAAACGATTGTCTGCATAACTAATACAGGCCTATCCCTATTCCAAAATCCCAAATAAAAAACGGCAATCGTTTTTTTTCACAATTACAAAGGTTCCGGGACAAGTAGACCTAGCTGTCGATATTCAATTTTGATCGTAGATAGTTCGAATACATTTTGAAATTATTATCGGCATTTTATTCTGTATTCTGTAAAAACAGGTTGTTTTGAAAGGCCGCTCCAGCTAATTCTTAATTCTTCGACTTCAAGAACGTCATTCATTTACTGTACTTCTACACCTGCAGTCATAGATTCCACTTAAAAGAACTTCTGCATAACTAATAAAGTCCTATTCCCATCTCCAAATGCTTTGGATCCGGATGTTGACAGATATTCTCAAATCATATCTATTTTCACATTCTTCCGATGCTTTCCTTCTCCGTTCGCCTTTGTTATTTAAAATTCCCGATTTGCGAAATAAAACAGTCCATTTGCTTTGGCACAACAAACTCTTCCTGCGTGATCGATGACGACGAGATGACCTGAGACAGCTGAGCGCAGACGAGACACGTCTGACCCGTCTGCGACTTTCAAATTCCGCTCTCGACAAATTGCAGCACGGCCGACGCCGTTGCGCAACTCAATTGACCTTTGGCGCGAGTGACCTGACGATTATATGGCTGTCCTAAGTGCTAGCCACCAGAGGACAACAGGCCCGCGCGACCTGCTCGGGTCACCCAGGTCGCGCATTTCGAAATTCCGCACGCACAGTAGGGCAGCTGTGCTGGAGAGGGACCGACTTATGGCACCGTAGGTGGCACCGGTGACGGGATCTTTTTTTGCGTCCACCCTTGTGCGCACCCGAAAGTACAAGGCACAAATTGTGAAAAAAGAAAGTTTGCGGGTGAACGGCCTTCATAAGGACATGGCTGTTTACTCGAAGGCTTGCGGAACTTCGGCGGCGAAAACAAAACGTGGTGGATGGGCTCGTAAAAACGCGGAAATCGTCTGCGTTTCGTGACATCCTGTGCGCGCGGGAACCAGCCACAAACCACCCAGTTAAATGCAGCAGACGCGATTTTTGCAAAATATCAAGACGACCTTCAGAAGGACGATGTACTTTCCGGCGGGCAAGCCTGGTCAACTCGAGGGTTTCGGGCTTAGAGTTAAGGGGTTTAAAAGAGCGCTATTCTGAGCGATCTCAACAGTAAACTACCCTCAACTGTCCAATGAATCTTTTGACAGTGTTATTTCGACATGTCTTGGTATGCAAATAATGACTTCGATAGGGCTTGATGTTGCGGATTTTTTGGCAACAAATAATACTAATTCCGGTCACGGAGTATCAGTTTGCCAAGGGTTCCAAAATAGGCACTTTTGGTATAAAAAAATGCACTGAAAATTCTGTTTGTGGATCCAGGTTTAAAAGGGCGCTATTCTGAGCCCTCTCATTCCTAATTTCTATAATCGATGGAAAGAGATTTTTAGCTTATTTTGCAGCCAAGAACCTGCACTATCAAGTTAATTGACTACCTAAAAAGCGCTTTGGAGAAACCCTGGAAAAAATCACACCTGAGCCGATCGCATAAATTTTGGAGAATTTCCAGAAGCGACTCGACGCTTATTTTGCA
>KN169243.1:14107-44314 GCA_000757755.1 Steinernema glaseri
GAACGTGCGGTCTTTAAAAAGTTATCGATGTTTTTACGACTTGCAGTATTTACCGAACCGAACGGTTTTTTCATCTCATTTTTCCATTGCTTTTTGCGTTATTTTCTCCTTGGCTACAAGAGACACTAAAGATCTATAGGAAACAAGAAAAAACAAGAACACTATAAAAGAAAAAGTTTCCAAAAAATCGTTCGGTTAGTCGATTTGCCCATCTCTGTTCCTATGCCTCAGTTGACAGCCCTCGTGCATCTCAGGAACCTCCAGGCAGCGACGATCTTTGCGATAAGATCAGTTCCTAACTGTTCGGCTAAGAGACACGAATTCAAACGGCAACTTTCGCGACTCTCCCGCGCCAACCGATCGGCCGATGCTTGACCTTTTGAACCGCGGCAGACGTCCAAACCGTTTCCCTCGCTTTCGGCGACCTTGGCATACCGAGAGTGGCGCTCCTTGACCAGGCGTTGAACGAAGGCGAATTCAAAAATGTGTTCGGTAGAAGGTGCCGCTTAGCGGTGCACGTATCTCCTCTTGTTGTCTTCATTTGCTGCCGACGATCCTGCACGTCGGCTGCGCGCCAAGGTCTCTTGGCACAGCGCGGTCCAGCGCGCCGGCTGGTCAGATCTGGGGAGTTTCGGGAAACGTCTAAAGTGCAACTGGCGAAAAGTGGGAAAAAACTTGCACTTTCACGATGCTCAGGGTCACTACCTGTCCTGCGCAAAAAACAATGCGCAAGGTCGTATTATCGGCCGCGCGCCGCTCTTATCATATGTTTCCTTCGGAAAAAGCGGGTTTGTGGCGCGCGCCCGCATCTGGTACGAGCTACCACGAAGGTAAGCGCGAGGGGGTGGCTTCCACCACTTTTTGTGATGTGTCGTGCAAGCGACGGTAACCTTGGAATTGCGAAACTCCTGGAGAGGTGAGTAAGGAGCGCGTGGCTGGGAATGCGGACTGTCCTTTCACGGCTGATTTCCCGCTTTGGCGCGCGATCATCGCGCATTGGCGTGCCGCCAAACTCGCTCCTTGGCGCCTTCCCGCACGTGTGAAAGTGGCGAAGACAAAGGGACAGGTTTGAGAGGGCGCTTGAACGGTTTCACTTTATGTGACCGTTAAAGATCAGGTTGAAAGTGCAAGTGAATCCCATGGGAATGTGTGTGTCTTGGCCTGTGTGGTGGAAGAGTCCTCGGTAGTATAGTGGTGAGTATCCGCGCCTGTCACGTGCGAGACCCGGGTTCGATTCCCGGCCGGGGAGTATCATTTTTGTTCTACTGAATAATTTTGGAACTTTGATTAAAATTAATGCTTACGGTCTTTGTTAGTGTTTTTAACACTGTAGAAAACAAATAAAAGGTATAAAATGGCAACAGGTCATCGGGAAAAAAGTTCTTCCCATGCCGGGAATCGAACCCGGGCCGCGTTGGGTGAAAGCCACGAATCCTAACCACTAGACCACATGGGAGGCACTAAACTCCTTCTATGTTTTGAACATAAGGGTGAGTATCAACACGGAACTTCGTCATTCATGACTTTACAACTTGTTCTGTTGATTTGACATTGAAAAAGAGCAAAGAGCGCCAAATTAGAGACCAAACTGCTCGATTTCCACAAACAGCTTTTGAGATTCGCTCTGATTTCTGACCTCTGGGCGTTCTACGCGTTTAGACAACAACATCAACGTCGGATTACCTTGTTTTTGACTTCCAGGAGCTTCCCCAAACTTCGAATCACACATAGCAAAAAATAACCAAGATAGATCACATCGTCGAGGCGTCCACGTATGAGCGTTTGTTTCCATAAATCACGCACCATTCGCAACATTTGTGCACGTGCCATTGCCCACAGAACAGAGCACTATGGGGTGAACAAAACCTATCTTTACACTAGATCAAAGACTGAGCGCAAGGCCAGTTCGATGGTGGAAAAACTCGGCGAAAAACTGAAAAGTGCAACAATTGGAGTGAATGAACGGGTTTTTTGGCACGCCAAGGAGTACTCTCGATGGTGCGTGAAACTGAAAACAGCGTTACAGGCTGCCACGGAGATGTGTTTGTACGTGGGCTTCAGCATGACAGGGTGAGGAATGATCATAGTGACACCAAGACACGTTCTTGAGAAATGTGTACCCGAAGATGGTGTTCGCCAATCAAGAAGATGGTCAAGGGCGACGCTATGATGTCATAAGTGCGACAGCGATGCTCATTTCCGTGAAGTAGGTGCACATTTCACAGTCCAGCGAGGGTAACAGTTGATCATCAATTAGGATGACTAACTTTTATGAAATATGTACTTAAGGCATGACAGTACACTTTAAAAATACCGCACATTTACTTGCACTTTTCATGTGTGGAACCACTTCTAGTTTTGGCGATGATATTTCCGTCTCATTGACATATTACCCGTCCCACTGGGACGGTGACGATATCATCCGTCAATGGAACGGAAATATCATCACCGAAAACATATTCATTATTATTTAACGCGGATTGAGCGTACGCAAAACTGGGACAAGTTTATTTTTGGCATGCGTGGGCACAAGAGGTGCATTTGGAACAGAAAAACAGGCGTGTGTCACGGAGGGTCACTTGGGAGGGTAATTACAAGGTATCCACCTTTTCTTGTCATGAACAGGCGTCTGAATGTGCCTTGACATTAGATCCCAGCTACAAAATGTACTTCTGGAATGAACTTAGGACCTGGCCCTTAGCATAAAGATCAGCTTAGAGTTTAGATGCATAAGATATCAATATAGCGTTCTCCAATGCAATCTGTGGCTTTTGAGCGTTACCAGTACATTGCCTTCCTCCTTTCTACATATAATCACATTTCCCTTCCTTTTTCACGTGCCTCCATCTAATGTCCGCTTTCCTGGAACTGTGGCTACTATAATGCTCTCCTTATTTTAGGCATCGAACACCGCAACGCGAACGTCTCGTGTTCCCAATCCCATTTGTACGTTTGTGGTCTCAGAAATTTCGTATTTCCGGATTTATTAGGGAATACCACATGCATATCCGTATGTGGTATTTGGTCGTCGTCGACGTCCTGGATTTAGAATCCAAAAAATGCAAATTAAGACCCGTCTTGATAAGACGATATTTCGCAAAGGAAACAAATAAAGAAGATAGACGAGAGTTCGGTGTCAGCGGGTGCAAGGCTTCAGGAACATTCCATATATGCTCTCTATCTTTGTGTGGCTATTCATAGATAAGAAGACGTATTAATAGTGGAAGCGATGTACACGCGAACGAAATAAAAGATTTTGGGATCAAGAATATGCAAAGGAAAAAGAAGATATGTTACGGTCACAGATGAAATTAGAATCTCAAAACGGTTTCGAAAACGTTCTCTAAAGGGCACTACTGAGGGCTATGATCTTAATACCCAGGCCTCGCGACATAGGTTTTTTAAAACTGATTTGAATTCGCGGATTAAGTGCAAGCGCATACCGCAAGCTTATATCTGACATGAACTCCCCTGGTATGAAATACTCTGAAATAGTCTGAAGGCCCTAGTATGAATTCTAATGGTATGAATTGTTGTGGTATGAATTACCCCTGTTATCCCAGTAGTTCAGTCTTACAGTCTTCATTACATACAACTAAGGCGTGTGTATTCACGAGCTGCTACCGTGCGGACCCTTAATGTGTTGTGCCTTTTTCTAATAGAACCATTTTTATTTCTCATGTACTTATAGAAAGAAGAGTCTCGCCCACGTCAACGGGTCAAAGAATCCTCCTTATCTCTGATTAATGACCCGTTCTCAAGCTGTTTGTGTATATGTGCGTCGACACGTCTTCTAGTGCCACCTAGTCCCTTCGCCGTTTGCCGCATTTAACTCTCATCTGATCTGGTTATCTGATTTGAAGAGACTGACGCACGTCCTCGACGTTTCGAAGCAATTAAATGGTTCCTATGTTCGGGGAGCTGACAGCAGGGGGGTGCTTCCTGGAAAGAAAAAAAAGAAACACTATAAGATATGGAAATTCAGAATTTCGCACTACTGTTACAGAAGAAGGGGGTAACGTGCTTAAGGAGAAAAAAGAAAGGGTTAACGTTCAGGCAGCTCTAAACAGGAGGTCCGAAACCAGAAACAGTCCTCCATCTCTTCCATCTACCGTATGCTTCTATCTGGATTTATCGCGCTTGTCCAACAATCGGAGGTCAACGAGATCGCAACATTTTCACATAGTTTGAAGTTGCAAATCCGGCTCTCCTGTTCGTTGTTCATCGAACAAACCCTCCGAACATGAATTTTCTAATGCATTCTACTATATTTACTATTTCGTTCTTCATATTGCGAACAAAGTTCGCAGTTTTTCAATTTCACAAATGGAAGAATTCACTTTCTAATTTACTGCAAATCAAAGGCTCTCTCGAATGCAAATGTTCGGCACGTTTCTTCACCATCTTCACCATTTCCGGGGATGTGGAGTGAAACGGGAAGCGGGGGAAAACAGCGCGGAAAACAACAAACAAGGAATGTCGGAAATTGCTTCCGGATGCCTACGCGCGTAGGGTGCTGTGGAGCCATGGCTCCTTGAGGGAGACTTAGCATCTGGCAACATTTAAATATTGAAATGGCCGTTAGACCATAGCCGTTGGTCTGTTTATCTCGGAGGCATTGCCCTCTTTTGGCCACTGTAACCACAAAACAAGCGTAGTCCACACCCGGTATAGGACTTACACAGGCTGTACTGACTAGGGAACGTTTCGAAGTGATCCCTTCGGATTGGGGGAGAGATGGTGGACGTGTGTTTTTTGAGGCGCTGATCACAACGCACATAGCCGCTTTGGCCTTTCGTCGTAACCTTAGAGAATCAAGCAGTAGAAGGGGGTACGGTCATATGGCGACATTTAAATCTTAAAATGGCCGTTATATCATAGCTATTGCTCTGTTTTTCATAAAAGATAGATGACTAGTCTACACCCGCTATAGGGCTTACACAGGGCTCTATTGAGCCATATCGCAATTTTCGAATGTGCCCCTTTGGTCGACGATTCTTACGAGCTCAACGAAAACCTTTATTCATCATCATGCATGTCAATCGGTATCGTCTGAACATATCTCTCGACTACCGGATTCACCTGCACCGCTTTGTCCAGAGTAAGCGACTTCTGAATAGCCTTCTCCGTCTTCTGCACGGCTTGCTCGGCTGCGGCCAGTGCCTTCGCGTACTCGTCCTCGTTGTCCTTCAGGTCCTTCAGCATGTCTTCCACAACAAGAGGTGGCACCTGTTCAGGGTACACGCTGCTGTTCTTCACTACGGTGGGTTTCGCTTTGGTCCACTCGGCTGGTTCCGCCCTCCCGACTATTATAAAGAATCCGTTGGTTACGGCGACGATGATTCCGGAGACCAAGAAGATGGTTGACCACTGCAATGTGCGGAGTTAATGTCCATACGCTCGGAAAAAATACGCTCCTCAAAAATGGTCTTTTTTAGGGTACCCGTGCTAGAACCGTGCATATCTTTGGGCGTGTATTCCTTGTTTATGACAAATCATATGAAAGACAAATCATACGAAAAATTGTGAAAAAAACTTCAGAAATTTCGAAAAATTTTCGAGAATTTGGACCGAAATTTGAAAAATTTCGAGATTTTCGCTTTCGATCTCGAAATTCGTCGATTTTCGGCCTCGATCTCGAATTCTCAGTTCTTCCAGAGTCGAGACACAGCTCTAGTAGTGAGTGTCCATAGGGAGTAAATAAAAAGTACCTGTCCATGCGTGTTATCCGGAGCCAGGAGAGACACAAAGGGCGGTAAAATCAAGATGATTATGCTGTTGACAAGAGAGCACACGGCCATGACGAAGTGGATGTGCTGACAAGCCACCAGCTGGGCGCTCTTAATCGTCGCCACGGAGGTCATCCCACTGGAGGTGATGGCGAGCGTGTAACACACGAATCCGGCCGTGGAAGCGCCTTCTGGCAGGAAAGCCATGACGAGGATGCTCACGGCGAGGATTCCTTGTGAGAGGAACGTGAAGAGGATGATCCTGGCGCGTTGGCTGATGCAAGTGGCGTAGTCGCTGATGGGCCCCGAGAGGATCTTCGATCCACAAGCAATGAGGTAGGGAATGGCGCCTGCGAAGCCGGTGTTGGAGACTTCGTAGTGCAGGACCTAAAGGATCAGATAAGAGGCAAGGGTGGATGGTGGGACGGCACCTTGTTCAAGTAGGTGGGTCCAAACTGCATGAAGAGGTTAAGACCTAGTCCAGCGCCAACGTAGGAAACGTAGACGCCCCAGATGGGAAGACTGGTCATCACAGCTTTGTAGGGAACTGGCTGCTTTCCAGAGTTTGTCTGCTCACTCCTTCCGTGGTGGATTACGGTAAGCTCCTTCCGACTCACACATCTGAAAACAGTGTCCTCTAAAGGGTCAAAAACACGATGTACCTGTGCTTCCTCGGGGAGTTCCGATAGAATATGTAGAAGAGGATGAAGCTCACGTAGGTGCATGCTGCATGGATGTAGAAGACGGAGGTCCATCCAAGGGAGGATGTGCACAGTTCTCCGGAGACGGGCATGGTGAAGATGGCGCCGAACTGAAGCCGAGTTATTCAGCTCTGGTAGGTTGAAAGCGGTGTTACCTGGAGGCACAAGCTCTGAAGGGCCATGTAGAAGCCGCTCTGCTTGAGAGACGACCAGCTGGATGTGACGGCTCCCATGACAGGGAAGAGGATGGCCATGGAGAAGCCCTGGAATGGATAGATTGGCAAACGTTAAGCCTCAAGCATTTGTGATGCACGTACAGGGCGCGTCGGTTGTGTGGTTGAAATCATCTTGGTACCTTTCAAAGATCAGACATTTTTGCTTGTCAAGATTTTTCAGAATTTACCAGCGTTTTATAAAACAGACTCTGGTGATTCCATTGATACCAGAAGCACCCAGTTTCAAAAAAATATCATTATTTGAACTCGGATTTGTAATCTTTTAATTTTTTTAATGATTTTTACCCTGTTTCCTTTCTGCTTTAAAAATTTCATAAAGAAAAGTAAGGTGTAGAAAAGTCTTGTGCATTACAGGATCCAATTTTCGACGATTCCGATAATTCTCCAAAAAAAGTTATGCCTCTTTTAATCGCGTCACAGTTTCACTGACACATCCAATTCTTCGAATTTAAAAGTGCCTAGCATGGCTGAAGTATACTCACCTCGAAGAACCTCATCGCCAGCAGCCATCCGTATCCCATGGAAGCAGCCAGTGGTAGGAGCGCCGTTGCTGTGGCTGTGATCAACCCATAGATTGTAAATATGTTCCTGAAGCGTCTCTAAATCATTCTCTCCTCCAGATCTTCCCTTACCTAACTCCTATCGTAGCAGTGAACCTCATGACAGGAAAGGTCCCCACTAGCGTTCCTACAGCCACTACCGAGAACAGCCACGCCTTCTCCGTCGGCGAATAGGCGTACTTCGGATTCGTAGAGTAGGCTAAAGTCGAGATTTACGTAATAAATCTTCCAGCCATTAAACCAACCGACAGTTCCGTTATCGTACTCCACTCGTTCCTCGGCCATGCACAGGACGGTGAAGTTCAAAGCCAGCGTGTTGGCCATGACAAACGTAAGACAAAGAGTGTTCAGGAGCATCACCACAAAACGGGTGTAGTTCCCGAACTTCACAGGAGGCAGAAAGTTCATTGTTGATGTCAGCGAGGACTGTGTGGTGCTTCTGAGCGCGCGGACGGAGTTTTATCTAGCTGCGAGCACCGCACGCCACAGAAGGATTTTCTATTCACTCTCGGCGCGAACAAAAGAGTTCGCACGCCACAGGATTTGCCTTGCGATCTGTGAAGTGCCATGAGTGATCATCGGGCTGGAAAGGTCAGAGGTAAGTAGTAGTAGTGATGCTTCCACTACATTGATCATGTGGTGTATAAAGCGACAAAAAACTAATAACATGTAAATATGATATTGAAAAATAGGCAAGAGGGACAGGTTCCAGGCTCAAGTATAGAAAGCCCCGGCGTGATTCGTGGATGTGGTTTATTTCTTTTTATAGTAGAAACTACTGACTACCAAGCTGTCCACCAATTTCCTAAAAAGGACAGGTGAACGCAGGTTTCAATCTGAACATCTTAATGCCGTAAAATGGGGTAGGGACTACCAAATTTCTCTAACCATAAATGTGTTTTCTATAGAGACAGGTTGTTGGTTTGATGACTGCAGATTTTTTTTCTCAATATTCTAACCGTGGAAAGCTGCTATCTTTTTTATCCATACCAAGGAAAAGTGTTATATGTACTAGGGCCTGAAGAGCACCTTTCTGAATCTACAGACGAGAAAAAAAGCCTAGAAAGATAGCACAGTAACACTACTCATAGCTTTCCGCTTGGTTTTCTTGAATATGTACTTTAATCTTATGAACATGACGCATAAATGACTGATCTGGAGATACATATGGTCCGTTATCTTCCCAGTTCCGGAAGTCCCTCAAGGATGACGCAAACTTACGCCTGCTTGTGAAACATACCTTTCCATGTTAATCGGATTACACCGTCGCCGCGGAGGCTCATTCTTTTGCAACGTTGCACTTGATACAGTCATCTGTGGTGTTCGTTTAACCTTGTACATTGTAGCGAGGGAACAAACCTGATACACTTTTTAAAGTCGTTAATTTCAATGCACCTCAATTTCGATCGAAAATATGGAATTTTCTCAGGAAAAGGTGTTTACCTTAGTAAAAAAACTTTCTTCAGTGTTCGGGGTTATGCCACTGCGACCCTCTTGGTCTGGTTATGTCATGGGAAAAGTATGAAATTTTTAAAGACAACCCAAGTATTATTGCATCAGTGATCAAAGGCCAGCGCTGCAAGGATTCCTAGAAGGGGCAATGTGTCTATATGGGATTCATTTTGCCCTCTCCGCCAGCAACACACAAGACTGCAGATAAATAACTTTATAAAGATGAAAATATACCCGTTCCAACACCACATTTCACACAAACTGCTCGTTGGTGCCGTTGAGAGAACCAGGAGAGTTTACATAGTAAGCACCGTTCTGGTAATTGTGACTCTTCACCGGATATGTCGCCGGCTTGTCGAACATGATCTCCGCGCACCGAAGGGAAACGGTGAACGCGATCGTGTAGAAGACGAGGATCACGTCGACGACCACCGCGAACACGATCCACTCCAGAAGGGTCGGAGTGGGCATCTCGTCGACGATGGCGTACAGCATCAGGGAGAACACGGTAATCGTGATGCTAAAGGGAAGGTTTTCGACTTGACCGGTGGTCGCACTAACCTTGTGATGAAAGCTACGACGAGGAAGAGCGCGTCCAGGATGAAGTGGGGAGCCAGAAGACACTTAGCCCCGAAGCAGATGCCCAGGGCGAAGGGGATAAGGGCTGCGCATTGGCCTGCACACCACAGGGCGGTCATGGTTCTGGCGATGCAGAGCGCGTTGGCGGTGAACATGTTCAGCTGCACAATGAAGTGCTCCCTTCGCTTTTTCTGTAATTGAAGCGAATTACTAATGGTTGCGGAATATGCTGCTGAGCTGCTACGCAATGGTGTAAAGCTACTTAAAAACCCTATAAAAAGCTCCTTATTAACTTCCAGGCGCGTTTGTGTTGGCCAGTGGGAATGGATCCGCATTAGTGTGATCATTATGTCTTCAAGGGACCCAGTCCTCCTTGAAATCTTGACGGTTAACTGAATAGGAATACCGGAGAAATCCGGCCAGCGTCAGATCCTTGACATCCTGACGTAATTGTAATTGAAACTGATTGCTAAGGGTTGCGGAATATGCTGGTGATCTACTATGCACGTTAGTTAAAAATGGGCGTTAGCAAAGCACCTTTCATTAGCCTAGCAGTTAGTCCTGTGTTAGCTAGTTGGAAAGGATCCTGTTGATGTGATCTTTATGTCCTTAAGGGACTTTGAGGGTTAAATGAATTCCGGAATACTAGAAAAGTCAGCCAGCATCAGATACAGTGCTCCAGGAAAAGCTCCAAATTTTAAGGGTTTTTTTTCTATTTCACTTATTTTTAGGCGCCGCAGAATTGCATCCTATGCTTACCTTCGGAAGAGTAGTGGTGGCTGGCGTCGCGGCCATATCCCTTGTCGTGTGCTCCTCAGTAGTTGCAGAAGTGGCTGCATTGTTCACAGCCAAATCCTTCACAATCACTACGTCCAACGGTCTTGGCCGAAACTCGTCTGTAACCTTCTGTGGCGGAGGTGATGGTTGTGGCTGAGGCTGAGAAGAGTCTACAGGTACGGTAGGCCGTGGTTCACTGGGTGCCTCTTCATTCCCCGAGCTCGACTCTCCTTGTGCTGGGTGGTCCCTTGGGCTGTCTTCTGGCTCTACTTCAACGGTCCTTTCCGTCGCCAAGGTAGACAGTTCTGTCTCGAACTGATCGGTGGGTTCTGTGGGGCCCGGGAATACGGTAGCGGTGTGCTCCATCATCTGTTCCTCCTTCCTTGTTGCATTCCTCTCCTTTATAAGATTGCGAATCATTTCCGCATCGGGCTCCGGGATCTTCTTGGCCACCTTCATTGAGTAAGCCCTGATCTCGCCCTTGTTACTGAAGCCTGGGTCCTTGACGTCGATGATCCCATCGATCCAGCTCGACTGATGCGGAGGCCTCGTCGTTCGAGGGCCGAGATCGAAATGCAGATCTGCACCTCCGAGGAGATGGAATCTCTTCTCGGGGAACTTGGTGACCTGGGCATGGTCCTCCGCGGAAGTGCGGTCTTTCTTCCGTATCTTCTTCCCTTTCCCCTTTCGATGCTTCTTCCCCTTCTTCCGATTCTCGCTTGGCTGGGGAGTTGTTGAAGGTAGGTCGGGTAGAGGCGGGTCATTGTCAGCGAATCTAAAGAGATATCACTAGACGCGCATGGAGAAAACTCCTACTTTTTCCACCAAACGTCAATGTCCTCGACACTTCGTTTCAGCCTGTGGATTTCTATCAGAGCGGAAGGTCGGAAAAGCGACGCTTTTTCGATGAGATTCCGACGTTTCCGGAAGAGAACCGTGTCTGAGTGCTTGTCGTAGTTGTTGTGGCCGTTGTGCACGATGACAGCACATGTGAAGTCAAAGAAGTAGTACTCTAAACGAGATGGAAATAAGACAGTTAGGGTGTAAAAGATCTTGGAAGTTCTTGTGTATACCACATTTTTGCAGCCCCGAACAGTTAAGAAGTCAGTAAGGAGCCCAATGGACACAATTGTTATTAATTCTGACGTCATATGGGTTTGTTTACGTAACAAATTTGTAGCTTCAGTGGCTCCCGCAAATATTTTTTGAGTTAGGGTTCTACGCAGGCTGTAAACTATCTACGCGCTATGTACAGTTGGATCTTTCATTTCAGCTCAATCGCAGAATACACAGGTTCCTTTGGGAGTAGCATATATAGCAAATAACGCTTTTTTATAATGTTTTTAGAAAGCTGTCTAGAAAGAAAGAAAGCTATCTTTATAATGCTACCTGTATTTAACGGTGTGGATCTTTTCTTTTTGTTTCTGTGTTTTTGACGTTCCCTTGGGTGTGCAATTGCAAAGGCGGCCACTGTACGCGTGCAATCGGAACCTCGTATTTGTCTTTTTGCGAAATGCGATTAATTCGGAAGCGCAGCTGCCGAAATTCCATTTCCAGAGCGAAACAGAACAGCGCACTTTGTTCCATAATTCATATTGCCGTCCCAGGGGACAAGATGAGCATTTCGCGCATCACTTTTGAAACGAAAACGTGTCAGACGGAAGAACGGGCCAAAGAATGGCGAAGTACTTAGGAAAGTATCCCATTTGTTCGACGAGAAAAACAAAACGTCAAAAGAAAGAGAGTATTTTTAAATGAAATATCGTTTTTCTCTGCGAAGAAGCGCTGAGAGAACCGAGACAAGGACTAATCACTTCTCGTTTACTGTCGCCACATACTGATTAGTTGCCCTCCAAAGGATCTTTTTTATGCATTGAATATTTGGAAACACCAGCACACAGTTCAGGAACCTAGGCCATGAATGGCTGAGGCTTTATCCAATTTGTCCACGAGGATCAGAGCGTGCAAGGAGCATCTCCTTGACGTCACGAAATATGAAACACGGAGCTCCTTCGGGAATTGGGAAACATAACGACGTACAATCTTGATGGACGTCTTATTTGGTGATTGGAATCTGGGAGAAATACCAAGTTAACAGAACTTTATCGCTAAGGGTAACATCTACTGGAGACATTATGCGGTCATCTCCGACAATCATCCTAACATCCTTCTATTTGATCTCCAAATAGGCCTCTCTTGCTACTTCCTGGTTAAAAAAAATCTTTCAGCTTTGGCTTGTAGGAACTGCCACCAATAGAACGAATATCGAATGTCGCTATGTATGGTCATTTGTTAAACTTTACCCTGCTCTTCTTCAAAATCACTAGCGAGCACTGAAGACGGTTCCTAAGACGGATTCTACCGAGTTTCTTTTTATTGGATACAACGTTAACTTCGTCTCCCAAACTACTTTCTGTTATAAATATCATGTAAACAGAGCATTATAAAGGGACCAGTGAGTGTTAAAGGGAAGTCTAACTGAATGACAGCTTGGCACGCCTGAAATCGCACGCAAGCAGCAAACTATTTTGATTTAATTGATTTAATTAATGTGCTCCAGCACTAATATAACTGAATGTTTTTAGTCCACGGTTTGCTATGTAGTTATACGGTAAGCGATGCTTATATAGTCACTTTTAGAATACCTATGAAATCACAAAATCCTGCAAACGGAACTGTGGACGTTCCCATAACATCGACCCTTCTGCGCTGTGTCTCAGTTCCCACACCAGAAGACTCTACCCTTTAGTTACGAGCATTCCGTTTGCGCTAGTCGTGGAGTAAAATCTCCGATTTTCAAAGGCCTTAACCACTGGATACAATTTGTTTTGTGCTGCAAGGCGCAAGACGCTCTCTCCGAAAACAAGCTTCGCAGATGCCGGAATAGGTTCCCAAACAACAAAGCAAGTAATGACGTCCACAATTATTTTGTTTGGGTTGATCAGCTTCTGGGTAAACAGAGCCCTCCAGTGCTCAGCCCTCAGGCTCGGCAACCATTTCTCCATTTCTCATTAGTTCCCACGCTCTCCACTCCCAATTCCTCATTGCCAGAGTCCATTAGGCAAATCAAAGAGCGAAAAACGAACCCTTCGTGATCCACGCTACAATGAGCAGCGTTTTCGTGGCGACAATGACGGCCAGCCACATCCACGCGGCACAGCATCCGTAAGCCGGCGTTTTTCTGCAAAAAATTTAGCCCATCACAACATCAGTGTCGGGCCCTCCGCAAACTCACTTAAGGCTATGGTTTCCCGTGGAAATGACCGCCGAGGCGAGGGGGTATTTTCCAGCGGCGCCGGTGGTCATCACATCACGGTCGGGCCGACGTCCACAAAAACGGAGATGGAACGCCGTGGAACGAAGAGGATGCGCGCGAAGAAGGCGGTAATTCTATTCTGAAACAATCAACGGATAATGTCCCCTCCCTCGCGGCCGAAGTCCGACTTGCCGCCAAGCGGCGGGGCGGATCGGGCGAAGTCGATAACAGGGCGGCCGAAATTACTTCCACACGCGCCAGCTCCACTATAATAATGTCATCAGGCTTTGTTTCAAATAAATTGAGCATCGGACGCGCGATGAGACGATTCACTCTACTATGCGCTTTTATTGGACTCCATCGCCAAGCATATGGGATGAGGCTGTGGCCAGAGGGGCGATTTCTTTGTCGTCGCAAATAAATTAGAGCTGTTGGCGGCGTTATAAACAAATAATTTATTCAGCTAAGTGACTTGATGACCAATGAGAAGAAGTGTTTTCTGGACCGAAACCAGTATGTGACGAACAGTGCCCCTTTTACGGAGTACAAGCTATTAATTTTTCCGACGGACTTAACTGAAAACAATTACGGAAAGGTCGAAATGGAATTCCCGTCTTTACGTTTCTACGTTTATAGTTCCCCGGTGTGGAGATTACGTCGTTTCCCTACAAGGGCAAAAATATGAAAATAATGAGTGCATGTTGAAATGTGAGTGACATCTAGGACCGGTGGGCGTTCGGAGTGACGATATGGCTGTCAAGGTGACAGAACAATAGAGCATGTGATGCATCAAGGACAATCTCTGTGCAAAGTAAGGGTGCAGATTCATCGTATATTTTCTGGTTGAGGGTGAAATCAGTTCTGACACGAATGTATGAGATCAGGTTGAAGCATGAAATATTCATTCGTCTTTTCACAGATGTACAAGTAGAAAATGATGGTGACGCTCTGCTTAAAGCTAGAAGAAAAAAAAGCTAAAAAAAAATAGTGGAAAAAGAAGCAGAACTAAGCCAGTTGATCATCGTTTTCACCTTTTTTCTCATGGATCTCCTATCTTGAACAAACATCTATTCATTCGCTTCATTAACAACGGAATCTATCCAAGTTGACCCACTAGTCCCTTAACAAGCAAACCTAAATTTTCCAACAGCCATAGTTATAGGGTCCCATGAGATATAAAAAAAGTATAATGAGGCTTACTCAGATCGTTTAGATATTTGATGGTCATGCTATCACGCACAAACGCAGTTTTTAATCCAAGGGGCGCGTATCGTTCACTGTCCGTTAATCTCTAACTTATCCGGAACCGAGAAGTGGTTCCTTGAAGTAAAAGAAGGTGCGTAACATTAAAAGTCCCTTCCTCAGACACAAAAGGCTGTAGATAAAGGCGTGAAAAAGTGTTGATATGACGTTGTGACGTCTTTGATGACATTTGCCAAAGTACCAGTTAATACAAACAAGTTCCTCGAAAACAGCCGTTTTAAACAAATGGCAAAACGGACATCTAACATTAAAGCACGTATTGTCCTGAGGTCCCATGACTCCTTCTTACGTGTGTGTGTCAATCTGATGCACTCCTATTACGTTCAGTTGAGCCGTCGTCATATTCGCAGAAATGAAACCATTCGTGACTTATTAGAGGCATTCAAGTTACAGCGTTTAATTTGATCAAAGGTGGGAAAGGTGTCCGTAGCAGAAAAGTGCGAGAAATTTGCATAAGGGCATTTCCACTGGATTTGAAAGGATCCCATAACCTAACCAAGTCAAACCCTTTACAGCTTTTGTCTTCTCCAATTGACTACCAACGTCAAAAACTACACTTTCTGAAATGGATTTTTCAAAGATTGGAGATAATCAAACCTATCCCAGGACCTAGCCAAATCTAAATTAAAACCTGAAACTCTACAGCTTTCGCTTTTTCCAACTGACCAAAGGCACATTGTATGCACGTGAAGGACATAGGAGCGCAACCGCCATGGACATCTTCAGAATTCTCTTACGGTAAGAGGATCGCAGCCTATGAAGAAGCATTTGCACCACCCACAATTTGCTAGACACCGTATCTCAAGAGAACATCGCGTGCCATGGACACTGCTGCTATTTTAATCCACCCTCTATTTGTAGACACGTATTTGTTCATTTCGTCATTTCATTTGTCAGGTTGCATAAGCACTTCGACACCCACATGACAGCCACATCACGATTTCACGCACACGTCAACCATGAAATTGTTCCCACAGCGCAGGAAACGCAATTTTTACGCTCTTTTATCCGCTTCCACGGGAAAACGGTTAAGTGCTAATAGTATGTAATGTCAGCGTGAGGTTCCTACTAGATTTCAACGTGTGAAACAGAAATTTTTCGAACAGGCAAATGTAAAAGGAAAATCCGGAGTTGTAGGATATCGCTGAAACTTGTCGATAAAAGTATGGAATGGCCATTATTTAAATCCCCTATAATTCGATGCTAAAAATTCAGATCCTTGAATTCTCATAACACTGAATTTAAATACTAAATTTCAAGGTTCAAGAACTAGTTTTTTCAAAAAAAGATGACGTACTTAGAAGAATGTTTGTTACACTTATCCCCGAAGAAACTTGTCCAATGGCGAAGACAAATCTGTAGAAAAGTCCAAAGACCGTTTCGAACTCAATGCTGGCCCCATTGTCATTTGAATACGGATAAACCCTCGAGGGAATCGCCTTCGCCAGAAATTTGGTGCGAGTGGGTTTTTCCACTATGGCTACACATCTAAAGGCATTAACTGAATTGCAGAACATCACTTCCGACCAAAAACATCCAAGTTTTAATTATGGCCAGAAGCCACCGGAAAAACAACGCCTCGGCATCGCATCTTCCTGACATTTGGCCCTAACAAATAGTCTGAACGCTTTCCCATCAGCGTTTATTTTTGTCCCTATTTGACTGACTACTGAGTACTGGATCTACTAATATCAATGACTCACAGGAGAAGCAAGAGTAACGGAAACGATGCCAAGCTGTCCGGCATGCGTAATTTATCCGGCAGCAGCTCACGAAGACCGCACAAATTGCATTCCCTCACCACAAACGCACACCCGGCGGAGACGTGAGTTGGTCCCGCTTGTAGCGCCTCGGAGAAGCAGACGCTCTTTTGGGCCTCTCGGGCGCCGTCTCCACGCACCCTTAGAGAAGCAACAGGCCGCGCCTATGTGTATGTTGACATCCCGCGCGCAGCAAGAAACAACAGCAAAGAAGAAGTTATTAGCATGAGAATCGAACGGGCGAGGGTGGTCGCGAAGACACAAAAACACGAGCGGAACGCACTCTCGACGACGACTTTCTCCTTCTTGTCACACAATGGCGACAATTAACGGACGCGACGCCGAGGACGCCACCTTCGAGTCTTCGGGCCGTCATGGAGATGGCGCACGCGTTTCCAGTGGATTCAATGGAAAAACAATTGGAATCGAAAAGAATGAGGAACGGGCGGAGTCCCGTCGGGCTATGTTAATAATTTAGGGGTGGCGGGACGAAGGCACAATGAGGCAGAACAGCGTGTTTTAGCGAAATTACACAGATCATCGACGCTAGTGAACACATGGTTCAGGGGTCTTAAACAAATTAGGCAATGAGCGGAAATTGTGCTGTTGGATGTAGGAACAATTAATCGTGGGGAAACCGTAATTCACTTTTTATACAGTAACAACCCTTAGCATATCTGGACGCATTTTAAGTGCGGATGCATTCAATTGCTTTATTAATTTCTATCGTTCCAGTATCTATGCTCAACATGAGCCATGTGCTACATATCTACACGCTGCTAATATCTCTAGAGCGTAGACCGCTAGTATCAAGTTTCTGATTTCAAAAAGCGTAGCGCTGACCTAGTTTTGCAGTATAAAGCGATCCTCGACCTCATAGTATCAACGCACTCCTGATGTCCTCCCTCCGTCTCCTCGCCGTCCTCTCCGTCTTCGTCGTCGCCTCGGTCATCGCCGACGGCTTCTGGCCCCATGGAGGCGCCTATGGAGGCTACGGCTACGGTGTCGCTCCCCACCACGGATATGGATACGGTAGTGGATACGGTAGCGAGCACGGCCATGGCGGCGACAAGGGCTACGCCGACAAGTTCGCCCACGGGGAGAAGGCCGACTGGTCGAACTACAACTACGGAGGCCACCAGAAGTACGGAAGTGGAGACGCCTACGGAAAGGACCACGCCGAGGGTTACGGTAGCGCCCACGGACACGACGCCGGCTACGGATACGGAGCTCCCCACGGATATGATTACGGCTATGGACCCAAAGCTTGGTGATGATCAGTACTACTCTTAAGAACGCCAATAAAAATGATGTGACAATGGTTCTAAGTCAGTCAGAGGGTTTCATGTATCTCTATTGCTTCTTTCCAAAGGAAGCGCAAACGTTTAAAGACAAATACATAGTTTACGCTTCAAATCTATGTAAAAATCCCAAAATGAACGTTTCTATCCAAAGAGATATCGAAAAAATGTCGAAAACAACAGCGCGAGACAGATGGAAATGAGGAAGGAAATTACGAGCGCACATCCATCTTAATCGAGTTCCCTTCTTGGAAGTTGGAAATAGAAGTCAGCAAAATAATTTTTCATTTCCTCCTTTCCACAAGCACATATGTCCGTTCCCATCGAGCGGATAGGTGAAGTAGGGGGTATAAACTTATGTGAATTTCCGTGGAGGCTGCAATTAAAGTCCGAACAGATAGGCTCTCTGACCCTGGAATTAAACATATTCGCCTCCAAAAATAAGAGTACCAGGAACAACATAGGATTTCCCAAATGCTGAAACCCCCGATCCCTATAAAGTATGCTGGAGCAGGCGTTCTAAGCAAAACTCCTTCTCCACAAGCGCATGTCGACACACTCTTGAAGAAATTAGGGCAATATGCTATCCCCTAGTACAAGCTCTCATCGATCACCACTTAACAATTTCACGCCTTGGAAGACATGGGAGGAAACGAAACATTTCTCTGGCCGCAAAATCCGTGCAAAACGAACTTGTTAGGACGGCTGCAGGGTGACGGCGAGACAGTGTCTGCTAGACAAGGATGCCACTTGAAGCATTCGCGTTCGTTACTCGCGGTTGTCGCGACGCACGGAGAACATCGAGTGCCAAAGCGGAAATTTGGGAACGCCGCCGCATGGGACAAAAAATCGGCGAGGAATCAATCTTGCCGACGATTTTGGTCCACAGAGAATAGCGGCTGAAAGCAACAAGAAGAAAGGAGACGATTCCAGAAAGAGTGGTTCGCCTGACGTCGGATCTAACCAATATAAATGGTGAAAAGACGGATCCGGCTGCTGTCCCAAGAATTCGAGCGTTTCCTTTCGAGTATCATGCAGCCAAAGCTTCTCTCATTGGACAAGTCTTCGAGCAACAGGCTGGAAGTTTCATACAAACGAAAATTGTATCCACTGGAGCACGCGAAGAGGGCTTCGCGTAAAGGAATCATGTTTACAAATGCATTGCTGCGCAGACAGCAGTCGGCACCGCTCGAGAAGGGCCAAGATTAATGTCGCTGGGTACGCATGGCAATCCGAAAACACGCGCAAATATTCGCCAAACCTACAAGGAACAGAGCATGTCGAGCCTGAAAAACAGCCCTTAACAATAAATATATTACAAATCTTAAGTTACAACAAACGCTAACAGACCAAACCAATAAATTATTAAACCAGTAAGGTTGGCTCTCTCTAGTAAGAGAGGTATCCGGGCATCTTCATGTGCATCAGGGAACGAGAGCCGAAGAAGGCGATAGTCACGGAGATGAGGGCGAAGATGAGCCAGCCAAAGCGACCATTCTTCGTCCACGTGGGGTCAGTGCCGTTCACCCAGTCCAGGACGATGAAGCCGACTCCTCCCAGGCTGAACAGGAAGCTGGCCAGAACGCCTTCCATGATGTACTGTCCGTTCACGCGATGGGGCATGACCGGAACTACTCGGCTAATTCCACGCTCGTCGACAGTCGATCCTAAAGCACCATGAATGCCGATCAGAGAGGAGTAGAACGTACCAACACTTGGAGGCTCGTTAATTACATTGTAGACGATACCGGCGGTGAAGAGGGCGTAACTGCAGAGAACGACTACCCCGACAAACCGAGCGGACGGCACCTACAAAAGGCCAAAATTTAGTGCTACATTTAGATTAAAAAAATAGGAAGTTACCTCGAGGAACCAGGGTCGCTTAATGTTGACATTAGGAGGCTGAATCTGGAAGAACAGCAGTTTTTCGATGACGAAATCCATATCTGATCTGAAAAGACTCTTTAGAAGAAGACAACAAAAATCCGGAAAGGCGTCAAAGGTCTCGCTAACGTCTACGAGGCACGGAAAGGATCACGCAAAGCGGCGATGACATTAAAAACATTTTGACATCGTCTGAAACGGGCATAAACAGAGGAGAAGAACCAAAAGCACTCTCGACGTGGCCATAAGTGTCCGTCAAGTATGCATAGAGAGACAGTGCACAACGACGATATTTCAGGCACGTCGTTGCGAGGGACACATGTGTCTGTCGCGTGCGAGTTTCCACCAAGCCATTCCGGCCACATAAATGGCTCCCAGGTACTACTACTTCCCAAGCGAGCGTTTAAAAATGGAATCAATCTATGACGCTTTGGCCTTTCCCAGGAGCAGGTGATGCAGGAATATCCCACTCCTTAGTTTTCCAGGTAATGCACATGACAACACCACTACATTTAATACAAAAACTTGCTAAATATACACAAGATTCAAAGCTGCAGAAGGATCGATAGGATGCAACTGCATATAATGGAGGTAACTGAAGCCGCTTCATTCCGTCTTGGGCGCCTCGCTTTTCGCGGTGTTCAGACGCGTAATCGCAAACGTGAGAGCGGTGTAGAAGCCGGTCCACAGAGCGTATGGGAGGACAAAGTATCCGGCGCGCTTGTCGATTTGGTAGAAGGCGTAGGCAGCTCCGAGCGCGCTAAGGTGGACGAGAGCGGTGTTGAAGAACAGCTGAAAAAGCAAAGGTAATATCTGTGACGAGGGAAGGCCTATAATTACGCATTTATGGTTTCGCTTCTTCACGATGGGAAGAGTGGCAACAGCGAAGGCCAGGTTGGCTCCATAAAGGCCTAACGCGACGGTTGTGTCGGTGTAGTCAAAACCTGGAATATGAGAGCTAACCAAAGTCTAAAATAAACAAAATTACCTCCTCCATTCTTGTAAACCAGGTAAGATGCGTATCCCAAAGGACTCAGGGTTAGGACATCGAGGGCCGAGTAAAGACGAAGATCCTTGGGAGCCCACTTCGGCTTCTCGACCTTCTCCCACCACTTCACGCAGTCAGAATCCTTGTAGAAGTAGGTGACAGCGCCCGCAGCAGCTCCGAATGGCACCAGCGTCGAAATAATGGCTTTTCGGGTGTCGCAGCACGTCCATGCGTTGTAGTACGGCATGTTTAAAGCTCTGCAACAGGAAATGTAAATTAGCGGACAAATAACCGAAAATCTGTCAATCAGAGTGCACAACGTGACATCGGAAACATAACTGACAGCTAGCAAACAGAAGCTTCGCCCGCATGCGAAAGTCAATAAACAAACAATATCGTAATTTCGGAAGCGCATCAGGGACATCGAATGGGAAGCCATAGTGGATATGCGATAACTGCTTGTCTGTCAGTTAATCTGGGCTGGTTGTTCTGCAGATCTGCTTTTGGAGTGTTGCTATTTTTACGTCGAAATCGTGCACACCGAAACGCACAGATGCAGGCACGCAAAAATAGGAGGGAAGAAAAACGATATGCATATGGTTTAAGCAAAAATGTGAAAGAACATCAAAAGACAAAAATATAAAGCATACTCAACCTTCAGAAATGACAAGACACGATTCAGTGGGATGTAGGATTCAGCAAAGACATCCGACGATCAACTGTACAGTCACTTTAGTGAAAATGAGGCAAGGCACAGATGTACAGTTACATCTAATTTTATGTGGGCTTTTAAAAGCAAAACAAGAAAAAATGCAGAAAACAAGAACACTGAAAACAGTATAATGGTCTCGCCACGAGGGACGCGGGCGAAGAATGTTTCGACAAAGACAGCAACGGCTGCCACCTTCAATCTTGTAGACAGTGAGTGGCAAATTGTCTGTGAGACAGAGTTTTGCACTTTAAGACGAAGTTTCAGACGTAGTCTGCGAGACACTATAATGATATGCCACGCTTCTCGTGTTCTTTCTGTCCGACTGATGCAATCCTCTCCCTTTTTTCTCATCCTTTTCGTCTCCTTTCCATCGCTTTTCGTATATCCCGCCTTTCGTTGTGAGCTCTTTTTCTGAGTGTTAACTCATCTAACACTTCACATTTCCATTCTATCAAGTGGCATCGCTTTCGACCCAACAATCCATATATGAACAAACCGTCTACCGATGCTCGGCTGCCAATTGTCCGGCTATCTTCCAGCTGGTTTAATTCGCGTTGTTGTTTGTGATTATCTTCTTGGAAATTTTACCGTTCGTACTTCCAGAGTCGTCACTGCTTAACCATGCGCCACTTGGCCGGTCCGCCACTACGCTCCCTAAGCGATCAGCTGTATGAACGGCAGCCTAACCAAGAGCAGCACCACATGGATAACGATTTTGTACGCGGACTAGATGATGACGACAGTCAGCCCAGTAGATTGGAGGAAGAGCACGAATTTTGGATAAGGGTTATCGGTCACAGGCCTGACGAAGCAGAGGACGTCATTAAGTATTTTGCTCACATTGGGACAATCCAATGTTTTGCGGTAGGTATTACACTAAAGGTATTGAATATGTCATAACCTTTTGCAGGTTCCCGACATCGGAAACTGGATGTGGCTCCGTTTTTCAAGTACCATGCAGACCTATCACGCCTTTACCAAAAATGGACATCCCTACAATCCATCGTCTACATCTATTTTGGCCGTCCTCCCATGCAATAGTGAAAAGGTTTGTGCCTTCATTCAAGTTTCATTTATAACTGCTTGTCTTATTATAGGATCTACCACCGATGGAAAAACGCTCGATAAAACCTGGTATCGGCCAGGTTCCAGTGGCTCCAAATTGCTTCGATAACCCTCAACAAGTAGGAGCGGATAGAAATGCCAAGTTTGATATTTAATTCTCTTTGAATAATTATTAATTTTCCTCTCATTTTAGCGTGTCTCGCCTATCCGATCATGGGGACATGCGCAGTCTCTGCACGTCCTACCATTCCGACTGGACTCCTCCGAACGCCTTCCCGCCAAGTGCCAACGAAAGCTTCATGGACAAGATATGGAGTTTTATTGCGCCTTGATATTCGTTTTGTTGTTACTTATTCATTACATACTTTTTGCGGTTCTTTTGTAATCCATATGGAAGTTATTAAATGTTTGGGGCCATACATCTGCACAAATTGCCGTTCCGTATGTCAAGGGCATCACCAAGCCTTGGGTCCGTGGGGAGCTCCATATCCGTAACCGGCGTCGTGTCCGTGGGCGCTACCGTACCCCTCGGCGTGGTCCTTTCCGTACGCCTCTCCACTTCCGTACTTCTGGTGGCCTCCGTAGTTGTAGTTCGACCAGTCGGCCTTCTCCCCGTGGGCGAACTTGTCGGCGTAGCCCTTGTCGCCGCCGTGGCCGTGCTCGCTACCGTACCCACTACCGTATCCATATCCGTGGGGAGCGACACCATAGCCGTAGCCTCCGTAGGCGCCTCCGTGGGGCCAGAAGCCGTCGGCGAGGGCCGAGGCGACGACGAAGGCGGAGAGGACGGCGAGGAGTCGGAGGGAGGACATGAGGAGTGCGGTGCGGACCCTCCGGGGCGGAGGAGCTTTATATTGGAGAAGTGGGTCATGCGGGACAGCTTTTTGAGGAGACGAGGCTTGCAACCTGTCTAACGTTGTCCTCCTTGAACGCAATTGCCCAAGAACAGAACCGCTTCTGGCTTAGGCGCTAATCTAACAGGTTCGCGGTCTTATGCGAGATAGCTAACATCTCGCTGGCATTTGTAAGCCTTCTTTCCTAAGTCGCATTATTTATTGGCACTGCGACTACGTTCCGAGAGCAATTTTCCGATTCCGTGCACGTGGCCCTCTCGTTTGCCACTGAGCGATCTTTTGTTCCTTTCGACCCGCGCAGGCCTAAATTCGCTAGGCGACGTCCTCGGGGCGTAGTCCGCAGTTGCTATGGATAGTCGTCAGTTGATAACTGGGCCATTCGGGACTTTGTGACTCGTAGGGATGACTCGCGAGAAGTGCATCTGTGAATTGTGCGACTGCGGGTGAGTTCCTCTTCCTCATTCTACTCTACTGTTTTGCTCTTCTAGGCAACATAAATGCCCTCATTCCACAGAGGACAACCCGCTCGGACTGGACAAATCGCAGTCGCTGGAGAAAAGCGAATATCTCCAGAAATATGGACCGAAAGTAGGCGAGCGCGCACAGAAGATTGTGCCGAATGAGAACCGACTGTTGATGGATGGAAATATGGACCAGGAAACGACTAATATGGGTATGAAACCTTATGCTTCTGCATTTTAATTAGCCATTGTTTTCAGCTGATTATAGACGTCACGATGGAAAGAGAGCCGTGCCGTTCCGTCCAGCTCAAACGGTGGTCGACAATAGCGTTCCATTCCTTGGAGAAACAACGCATGGATCGGACTTTACTGAGAAGAAAGCCGACGTCACCCGGGTTAAGAGAAAGACGTCAGCTGCTCGTCAGAGTAGCGCACCTTTTGAGGGTATTTCGACCCAGAAGGCCGACTTTACACCCAAAGAGGTATGTAATCTCTTTGTATCAGTATGGAGAACCCATTGTATGTATGCCACTTTCCATACATCCTTAAGACGAGCCCTGTTCACTACTGAGCACTTACAGGTAGAGAAGCAGCGGGCATATGCTCCCAAGCAAACTCCTCACGTCGGAAATCAGGAGTTCAGCGACAAGACTGTCCACCAGTCGGACTTCCGTCCTCTCACTCGAAGCCACTCACGTCCGAAGCCCATTCGCCCGAAGACGAACCAATACCAAAACAATCTGAACTTCGAGGTATTTGTATCGCCATTTCGCCGGATCTCTATCTCTCTATGTCGATCTAGGGTGGAACCGAGCATAACAGCAACTACGTCCAGAAGGAAATCCAGAAGACACAACCTATCATGCCAAAACAAGATGCATATGTCCCAAACAGTCAACCTTTCGAAGACAAGACCACCTATGGGGCCGGATACACAGAAAAGAACGCTGAACGCAGCCGGCCAATGATTCCTGAGCAAACCTATCGACGGAGCAGCCAACCATTCGAGGCGGAAAGTACTTACAGGAACGGATATGTTGAGAAAGTTGTGACTCCCAACAGAAGATTCCGTCAGAAAGAAGAGTACCAGAAACCAGTGGATTCTTTCCACGGCGAAACAACTTATAAAACTGGATACGTTCCGAAGGACGTGGAGAAAACCAAGGCTTTTAAGCCCGTAGAAGAAGCGTACAAGACGGATGCACCTCTGGACTTGCAGACCACCTATGGAGTTGGTTATGTCCCTAAGAAGGGTGACTATGCAAGAAAGATGAGGCCTAAAGAGGAGTACCAGCCTCCTAATGAACCCCTCGATGCCAACACCACGTACGGACTTGGATACCAATCCAAAAAAGGTTTCTTTATTATGCAGAGGTTTAAAATTCCAGCTTGTATATTCAGTTTCCAAGCGACAGGCGCTACGTCCCAGGGAGTCCCAGCACGTGCCACTCGGCGACTTCGATGGAAAGACGACCCACATGACCGATTTCACGGACAAGCACCCACACAAGATGTGTCCGGCTCAGGTCCTGTTGTCCAGGAAGTGCGTTTGCCAGGTTACAGTTTGGATATGCTGTACTTTCCAGGCCCAATGCTTCGTTCCGCTTCAAGCGCGTCGACCACGGACACAAGTTCTACGAGTGCGACAGCAAGCCAATCAGTCCCGCTTGACGACAAGTTTCCTTCTTGTTTGCATAATTATGTGTCTTTTTGGGTCTTGGTTAATATATTGGGCAAATGTTGTAGATACACAAAACTGTGGCAATAAATTCCTCTGCGTGGACCACGGTCTTAACACATTTGTGCTTCTAAAGATATGTGCAGAAATGGGAAAGAAAGATTCGGGGTAGATGGTGTCGAACTCACGGAGTGTTTTTGTCAGGCGGTGGCTTTGCGCCGTGGTTCATCGTCCATGTTGACCTACAGTACAAAGGAACTCGAATACAAAACTGTGAGACAACTGAATACTCGACTTGTCCGAACGGTCCTATGGCGCTGGCGGGAAAGAGGTTCACCGAAGTTCGTAATCCTTCGAAGCTTCTCGATCGTTTTTTCGCTCTTGTCACGATCTTCTCTGCGTGCGGGGCCTAGAAAGTATATGGCCTAAAAATTCTTGAGTGGGTGTGATTTGGACAGCCGCAGCATTCCATGAAATTCTTTGAAGCGCTCACGCTTGTTCGTGTACCTGTCGCGCTACATTTGTTCGTCCGTCTGACAATTTTCTGACCTATGGTTTGCCTCAGAGGTTCACCGAAGTTCGCAATCTTTCGGAGCTTCTCGATCGTTTTTTCGCTCTTGTCACGATCTTCAGTGCGTGCGTGGCCTAGAAAGTGTATGGCCTAGAAATTCTTCAGTGGATGTAATTTGGACTGTCGCAGCGTTCCAGAAATTTCTTGGAACGCCGGTATCCTCACGTTTGTTCGTGTATCTGTCGCGCTACACTTGTTCGTTTGTCGATGTGGTGTGCCTCTCTCTTTGTCCTAAGGTCGAAATCTAATTCGCTATGGATTTTCCGTATGCTATCCTATGGCACTGTAACCTTCTGCCTCGTCTTGTCTATGCATCCATCTGTTGCGTAATTATTTGAGTCACTTTATGTCGCCACTGAGTCGCGTTCTGTTTCAGACCATGTCCAGCATCAAGCTGAAGACGTCCGACAAAAAGGAAGTGATGGTCGACAGAGACCTCCTCGTCAAATGGTCCAGGCCAATGGGCGACATGCTGGAGGCGTGCCCCGACACCGGAGAGATCCCTTTTGAGAATATCGACGAGCGAACTATGAAGAAGGTGAGTCCACGGTAACATCGAAGGCACTGTCATCTCTTTGTAGATTGTTGGGTGGTGCGAACATCACCAGCACGACAATCCCGGATACTTGGGCGTAGATATGGGGATGGGCGACAAAGTGCTGCGCTTAAAGAGCCTGCACGACATCCCTCAGTGGGATGAACGCTTCCTCAATGGGACGACAATGAATGAAATGTGTTATCTGCTCCAGGTACGTAACATACAGTTTCTTCTTATTCTATTGTTACCTGTTGTAGGCTACGTCTTTGCTTGAAATGGATGATCTGCAAAACATTCTGGGAAGACTCCTTGCGAGACAGCTGCAGGGCAAGGACGAAGGTGAAATGGAAAGCTTGCTGCACTCTGCAGTGACTGGGAACAACGTCATTCACTGATTCCTTACTCCGCTGCCTACACCGAAATTCCGTTGTTATTCCTTCCAGTTGTGTCATGTGAACTGTCTTTCGCATGCAAATATTTGTCAGTTTCCTTTTGAGCAATTTGCCATTGCATTGTTATTGTTACTTCCATATAAAACTGACGACTATTGTCGATAAAGTGGTTTTCTCCGTTTTCACACGTGTTATAGCGAAGAGGGACACCTTGCCCTACGGTTCTTCACGGCGAAGGGAGCGCCTAGATGCAAGACTAACAGCTACTTCTTGTTTTGGACGGTTGCAGGCGTTGGAGTTACTTGGTAGAGGGCTTTCGTCTTCTGCACCTTCGTCACTGATCTCAAGGAAAGTAAGAACAATATCTTCTTCGCAGTAAGTATATTTATTTATTTTAGACCCTGATATATGTGTTTAGGTGATATTCTTGGACTCTCCTTCCACGTACGTGTTATAGTGAATTGCAGCAAAGCCAGGTCTGGTGGTTGTCATGTCGGAAGTGAAGAGGATGAGTAAGTACTGCCCTGAAAAGTTGTCATTAGAATCATTGGGACAAGGAGAGATAGGAGCAATCAGCACCCACCTGTGGAAGTGAATTTCGTCTGCTTTAGATCTGACAAGAGACCGGAGAGTTTGGCGATTTGCGTTCGGTTTGACGGTATCTGTCCGTCGAAAATTGTGACGAAGTCGCAGCACGGCTCCACGTCGAAACCAAGAAACTCAAAATTGACAACGCTTCCGTACCCCGCGTCGATCAGAGACGAGCAATAAGCACTGTTGGGATAGAAGAGCGGCCAGTTTGGCGAGAAGACGAAGCCGAAGCGCATGTCGAAAGTGGTGTTCTGGCAAACGGAGAGTGGAGCAGGCATTGAGTCCTCCACTACAAACAGAAGATCATAAGAAGAAGGTAAAAGGGAGAGCCTACCTGCAAGTGAAGCGTATTTGAAGTAGAAGCCTAGGTCGACGACGGTGATGTCCGAATAGAAGTGGACAGTGATCTTGTTTCCAGTGGATCTGAAGATTTTCCCTGCGTCGACATTGCCTGACAACCTGAAAGTAGGGAATTTAAAGCTTGCTGAGAATGGATGCCTTACTGGGCCAGCCGCTTAACCGGGTCTTGTGTATCACCATCGTAGATGCTTACAACATCGCAGCAGGCTTCCGTGCGGAAGGCTACTATGAGCAGCTCGACTATCCTGTTCTCATCCACCTGCAATGGAACTGAGGGTCGATTTGATTCAAGGAAAGTACCCTGTATCAATGGAGATCGGGCACAGGAAAGAGGTTTTCTAGTGTTCCGAATGAGACCTACCTCAATTAGGTATGTGCAATTGTCACCGTTATCGTACTGCTGTGGAAAATTCGGAGAAAAGATCTCCCCCTCGACTTCCTCATAGAACGGCTGAGGACAGTTTGGCGCGGATGACTTGATCTGCGGGCCCAAGTGCGACACAATCGAGGACTGTTCTTGGCCAAGAACTGCCCGGAACAAGAGCACAGCGACGACCGGCAAAATCATCTCCTCTGCACAGGGCCCTGCCCGACAATCGGCTAAAGTACGTCCGGCGCAGAGAATGAAACGACGTCACAGCTAAGGGCTTACAGCACCGAAGCCGATTACGGATTTGTTTGCTCAGATGAAGCAGTAAACTGAAGCCTCGGTTAATATGATCGGTTTCACACCTAACGCAACAGCTGTCACGCCACGGAGTGTACTTGGGCGGATCCAGGAAAGAAGCGGAACGCTTTTGTCGTTGCAACGCGTACCAAAACAAACCAAAGAGTGCAAGTACGCAGACCAAACTCACTTTCCATTGTGAACAAAGAATTTCCTTTATCAGTACCAGCCGACTTAAAGTCGCCAGCTATCGGTACCTATAAATATCGGTAAGCGCGATCATCATACAAGCGGTATGCAATGCGGAACATTCCAAGCGCTCCAAATATCGCGACCAACAAGAGGAAAGAACATGACGTTGAGAAAGTGAGTAACGGTGATTTCGGTAAACAATCTCCATCTATGATGACCGAAGTAGGAAGCCCTCTGCCATATAGGATATTTCTTCGTTTCCAACTTAACTGTAGCTGATTGTAATGTAGAGTTTCATCCTTTAATCGTTCATCTTTGCCCTCAAATAGTTGTTAAGCGATAAGTGTCATTCTGGTGTCCGATTACGATAATAAAGGCTAAAGTTGTCATTTCACTCGTTCAGGCAAGGACTCCCTTGCACGGGGGCATAGCTCAGTGGCAGAGCATTCGACTGCAGATCGAGAGGTCACCGGTTCAAATCCGGTTGCTCCCTATGTTTTTGTTTTTGGTCCTTCATTCGTCTTAACCAGTTTTGTAAGCTATCTTGAAGAGCCGCTTTAGTTAAAACAGCGTCTGCGGAATTTATATTTCCAAAGCGAAAGGCGATCTATGATGCCATAACCCTATGGCATCAAAGTTCTGTGTCTTACATCATTTCGACCGAATGTGATTGTCCTTTTCCAATGGTGCTACATTGGAAAAGCGCAAAAACCTCTACTGTATGCAAAAGTGAAGCTTCGCAACAGTTTATTCCATACGCTATTCACACAAATCATTCACTGTGGGGCAGCTGGTTGATTCTCTCCAGGAGAAGCAGGCGATGCAGTGGCCGCGACACCAGCTTCTGGAGCGGCGACATCTTCTTGCTTCTCGGCGTCGTCATTCGACCTGGGCTTCTTCGACTTCCTGTGCTTGCTGTGATGTTTCTTGTGCTTCTTGGACTTCTTGCCATCTGAAACATAGCCACTCATGAGTACTCACTCCAGCTACACCGTTCTACTCACCCACGGACTTGGACTTGTGCTTCTTGTGGCTCTTCTTGTGCTTCTTCTTGCCTCCGGCCTCGCCTTCGACTCCAGCAGAAGCATCAGCCGACGTAGTAGAAGGATCTCCAGAAGTTGAGGCGACGATGGGTTCGGGAGCAGAGGAGGAAGGAGTGGTTTCGGACTGGATCACGTTCACCTTGATGAGACAATCGAACAGATCGCCTATGACGGGAACGCCGGGTTTGCCTTTCGACGTCTGGAAGCTGTGGTAGATGTAGAGGGAGAGCACGCCGGCCACGATGGCCGAGATGAGCATCAACATGGCGATAGGCGATTGGCGGTGGCGGTCAGTACAGAGGGGAGCGACCGGTCAAATGAGTACATGAGCGCTTTTAAAGACGAACACGCGTCTCGTGTCTACTTTGCAGGTTTAGACAGATCGTCGCCCTGTTTTGGTGAAATAGGGCATTTCCAGCTATTAGAAGAAATGACTGTTGGTGGTCCAAGTCCGAATTTAATCCGGAAGTATCACCTTCGGAAGCTAAATATAAATATGTACATGTTATATTAAGATTTGCAATTAAGCGTTGTAAAGGAAGCATTTATCGAATATCTTTGAACAGGCGTCTTTGAGGGGGGGGGGGGGGAAAAAAA
>KN169243.1:45379-59853 GCA_000757755.1 Steinernema glaseri
TGGATATGGCTACGGCTATGGACCCAAGGCTTGGTAAAGGCCTTGTTCGTTGCAGCTTTGTCCATATATGATGAAAAGTATAAAAACCGTGTTTTATTTCTCATTACATAGCAGTTTTAAAAACAGCTTAATCGACAAGTGGTTACCATAAACAACTTTTGTAAAGTGACCTCAATAGAAGTGGAACGCATGTATCGCCTGACTCAGGGGTTGCAGTTCACTTCCTAAGATTATTCCTTAGTTTTTCTAAAACATTTCGTCAAGTTGCATAAGATCATTCGGATCATTTCTGCGGCTGAGCGGTTATGACAATATGATGACAGTGCTCCACTTTGAGTCACCTTCATAATCCTTACTCATATGTCGGTGATGACTCTGTTTTTGCGTTGGTCTTGTGTTTAATCTCCATATTTTTTATTTGATACCGTAAAGTATTTCCCTCTGATCTGTGCACGAACAACTACAACTTATGAGCTCCCTGACTAAGATTCACAATGTGAAAAGAGATAAGCCATGATGTCCCGCCTTATCACGACACATTCAACCATCGCAACCCCTTTCCAGAATCCTATTTGTTTGAATCTCACGTGAGGGCGTTCCTTTCCGCGTTGCTCACCGCCAGTCGCGGCGGCTCTCATGGCGGCGCGCGAGAGAAATGCGACCACGCGATCTTTGACGTGTTGTCGGCGATCATGTGGTCATCGTCATCCATGACAATCCCTCATCAAACGAAAAAACTCTCTTCCCGAGCCACTGTTCACTCGCCCTTCGACCGTTGGCTCTTATCGCGCGCGTCTTCGGCGTCAGTGGTCGTCCACATCGATTGATTCGCACTCCCCATTTCAATTCCCTTTCGCGTGGTACAACGAGGCGATTCCCCGATCCCTTGATGGAGCCAGCATCCGCTGGTCCGTTTCAGATGGACAACGACACCACGACGACGACGATGGCTCCGCCGCCAGCCCCTCTGAATCCAACGCGGGACGCTCTCAAAGCCGTCCTCATGATCGTTCTGTTTATTCTGACGTTCCTCGCGAGCCTGGTAAGCCCCTCCGTGACCTTTAGAGTTTACTCTCTGCCATGTTTAGGTCCCTTTCGCCCTCAGGAACGCGCTGACCAGAGCGCATCGGCAATCGCTTAACACGATCTTCTCCCTGCTTTCATGCCTTGGAGCGGGTGTCTTCTTGGGCACGTGCCTGCTGGACCTGCTCCCAGACTCGGTGGAGTGTGTGGAGAAGGCGATGAAGAGTATGGAGCTCGACGTGGACTTTCCGATCACCGAATTCGCCGTTGTTTGCGGTTTTCTGCTCGTCCTCTTCATCGAGCAGGTTGGTTGTTTGTCTTTTTGTGGGAGACGGTGTTTGCCCAGGCATTTATGGATATTTCGAGCAGTTTGATGCTTTTCGCAATGCTTTTCACCATAGTTGTTTACCTTAGATTAGGACTCTAAACTGGAGACGCATACCGTAACCAGGACTGTGCAAAACTCAGAACTCGGATGTCAAAACTCAAAAGTCAAAACTCAAAAGTGTACTTTTTTTCTATGGTATAAATAATTAAAAATCGTTCAAATCGCACGCCGCTAAACAAATCGCTTTGTTCCCGTCGGAAAAAATTGTTTTTTTTTGTTAGACAAATGTATGCTCTTCGTAAAAGTTTTGAGTTTTGCGCCAAAATCTGAAAAGTCAAAAGTCGCACAGTCCTGACCGTAACCCCCTAACCTCATCCTGTTCAGATTATCGAGCACGCCAAGGAGAAGGGCTGGATCGAAGACAGTGGCTTCAACCGTATCCTTGACCACCACCACGAGCAGCCCGAGGATGTGATGACCTCCAGCCACCACAGCCAGCACCACGAAGCGCACTTCAACGAGGAGAGCAACTCGACCATCCGCGCCGTGCTCCTTGTAGTCGCGCTCTCGGTGCACGCCGCCTTCGAAGGCCTCTCGCTCGGCACGATCAGCGACGTCTCCTCGCTGTTCCAAGTATTCGCGGCACTCTGTATCCACAAGATCCTTATCGGCTTCACCCTGGGCATGCGGATGGTCCAGTCGAACCTACATACCTTTACGATGGTCTTGTGCTGTGCGGCGTTCGCTGGACAGGTGCTGGTCGGCGGGTTCGGAGGCCTACTTCTCATCGACTTCTTGACGACAAAGTCAGCTGGACTGGCGCATCTGATCTCGGGACTTCTTCAGGTAGGGCTCATGAGTAGAGAGTGAGAAAAGTCGATCTTCTTTCAGGGTGTCGCCTGTGGAACGTTCTTCTACATCACGTCGTTCGAAATTCTCCCTCACGAGCTGAACGCGGTGGGCAATCGGCCGCTTAAGATGCTGTTCCTCACGGCCGGATTCCTGCTGATCTCCGGTTTTATCGCTTTCCTCCCCGACCCCGACAAGTAGATCCGAAACGGGTTTCTCTCTCTTGCTCAATTCCAGTCATGTATAGATCTCTTTGTAAAAAACAAGTACAGCTGAGATAAGAGGAGAAGGTCGTCCTTTCGACGCATTAGTACGAACCTACGAGTTGGCCAGATACAGGAGCTCTACATAGAGGTCATAGATGTCGCTGCCGCTCTCCAAGTTCCTACCCACAAAACCTATAGATCACACCGTTCAGTTTAAGGACTATCAAATCTACAGATCAACAGAGAATAAGGTCGACCTTTCGACGCATGAAACGGCCTGCGGGTTGACATAGATGTCGCTGCCGCTCTTTGCATGCCAAAGACTTTCTGTGCCCTCTTCTCCAAGCGAACTCCTCAAAACCTACCCACTTTTGTATATTGAGGAGGAACTGTAGGTGGGTATAGAGAACGAGAGGTATCAAACTTTATCAAAGAAGTGGACTCCCTGAGGTTCTCAATCACACGGGTTTAAAACAGTCTAGGCACACGTGGCAGCAGAATAACAGCAGTGATAAGGTAGATCGGCGTCTTTAAAGCTCTGGAAGTCAGCTTCGAGAGACTGGCGAGGGAGAAGTGCTTCTTGGACGCGGGAAAGGCGGAAACGTCGCAGAAGTTCTTCTCCCGGAGACGTTTCCTCCGCATGGCGATTGGGTGACCATCTGAACGACTCTTAAGACGTTCCTTATCCTGTGCCATAGAACTCACATGGATCCACTCTTCCGAGGATAATTGAGGGAGATCCACTCTTGGGCCTGGAAATCTCGAACCGACATGTGGCGATCGTCGAGTCCCGTTCGCCCATAAGGAAGGTTGCGTTGCGGTACTTGGGTCTTGTGGGGAATCCGTGCCTCCGCTGCACCAGTTTGTATTCGCGGAAGGAGACGCGTTCGGGCTGAGAAGCCGATGGTCGTACAGTGCATAGCGCAGCTCTGTGACGACCCTGAAACGTCCCTTTTGAAGCTACAACAAGCAGTTGTATAAACGGAGTTTATATACACAAAATTAGCCATTTTAAGAATGGTTGACAACAACTTAGGGTAGCGCCAACTCGGAGCTCAAAAAACCGTAATCTAGTCACTTTTTAAAACACTTTCACTTTTCTTTTCCACTTTCTTTTGCCTAATTAAACTGATCAAGGATCGGACACTATTCGAGAGAAGAATCCCCTCTTCGGACTAACCGTAGTGAATCCAAATGCCACCGTTGAGTGGTACGGAAGATTGGCGAGACTAGCCGAGGCCTCTACAAGCACATGATCTCGGAAGCAGCGCCACCTAATGGACAGCTCGCAGGAGTTACCAAAGGAACACGCCGGTGGACCGACCGAGGCGCAACCGTACTCTCTGCCACACGCCGTTCTCTCGAGAGTCGCGTCGCTCGGCGTAAGGATCGGCGACTGGACCAGAAAAGTTTTTCCTCCGGCGACGACTCTCGCCACGAAGGCAAGAGGACCAGCTTGCGTTGTTGGCGGAGCTCTCCACAAGAAGGAGCCGTGTCGACGCGACACTTGTGCTCCGGGCTCGGTCACTGCCGATGCTCGAGGCCTTCTGGAGCACTCCCGCAGGTGGAAGTACTTGGGCGGTGGGTTCACGAATTCTCCGACGACGAAATGAGGGAAGAGGGCGGAACGAGCGTGGATCTCGGCCCAGGAGAAGGGACCGCCGACGATTTGAACTGAAAGCAGAAGTTGAGGAATAATCTCCGAATTCTTCTGGTTCTAAGGAGAACCCATAAAAGGACTGTATATCTTTGCTTTTAGCTCGCAGTTAATCCCTCTAACTCACTTCGGAACTCCTTCCTCCTCGAATAAACAAACGACTGTCGATCGGAGTGTGCTTCTCGAACTTCTATCGAGAATCTCGTCGCCTCCGAGCCGCTGTGGTTCGTTCGACGGCGAATCTCCTCCGGCCACAGGTCATCGGCACAGGCGAACCAAGCATGCGTGCATTTCGTCAGAATGGTGACGACGAGAAGCGCGATTCTCGTCGGGCGCATTCCAAATCGTCATCCGAAGACGGTAGGGCGCGGGTCGGAAACAGAGGGCCGTTAGTCAAGGGTCGAGCGTCGAGGAGTCAGCGCTACACTCGGGTGATTGTTTCGCGCTCGATGAATAATTAAAGGTGCCCGGGTGGTTGTCATGATCCAAGTTGAGGGTAATTTATGCAACGCGCACGCACCTGCATTGGCAACACGCCGCAAATTGCGCGGAAATGAGGTGGCGGAAGACGGAGGAGACGCGCTGGCCAGGCGCTCGAGGGCCAGTCATGACAGTTTATGTTTGTTTTGGAGAGGCTCTGTTTGAGCGCGACGATTATCCGCGACGATCACGCAACGGGCCGCGCGGCTGGCTCAGCCCGCCTGTAGCGCCGCCAGAGGGAATGGACTGGGGAAGGTGATCCACGACTGGTTCTGCTAATTGGAGCGTTTACCCGGCGCCGCGCACATCTGCGCGCGTCTAATTGCTTCAAGTGAACAAGACCTTCGAGGAGCGATGAAATCGAATCCCTCTCTAAGGACACATGGAAACAGTCTCGGCGCTCAAGTGAGTTGTGCTGGAGCCGCGGGAGTGCGAAGGGCCCTCATGGAGTCGTGGCGGAGCTTGTAATCTCGAGGGGAACGGCAAATACGAACTCTTGTTAAGCGCTTCCGCGCACGCGCAAAGCGGCTTGCTCTGCTCGCCGATCGCGTTGATTAGGTTGGATGGTGGCAGTTTAGAGGGAAAGGGATATCCGGATGTGGAGGCTGAGATTTTCGCAACAATCTAAAAAGGGTCTCTGAAGGGGCATCAGCGTCGCGAACCGAATCTGATCAGTGTAGGAACCTCATTTGTTCTATTTTTGAAGTTCGGGGGGAAATAAGTGTAATTAAGAAGCGATCAAGACCAAGAGGATGAGCTAGGAGGAAGGCCTTCAGGAATGTCCCTTCAGCTTGGACCGAACGCAGTCGCCGCGAAAATGGACTACTTCGGTCGACTTCCAATCGTTCCGAAGGAGGAGTTATGTGTCTAGGTCGCTGCGACGACGGTGGCCTTCATTTCTTCATCGAACTCCAGCATCAAATTAGAGAACTTCGGACATGCAATTAGAGTTTTTTCCATGACTGTTCTGATGTCTACAGGCACTACGGTACATAAATTAAAACCGCGTCATTAGAACGGAAACCAAATGCAATTTGAAGCCGCAATTTGAAGATATGTCACTGGAACCAGCAGGAGTCTTTAAATGGCAGCGTTTAAAAGGACACTGGTATCTGCCTTCGCAGGCGATCTTAAGGTTCCACGAAAAGAACGGAAAAGGCTGACAAATCTGCGATGAATTCCAATATTCCATCGCCTTTCAATGGTCGTCATATGGATGTGTGCGCCCATTTTAATTCCATTAATGCATAGACGAATAACGTAATTCGGTTATAGAGCACAGCCACATCTGGGTATCATGATATCTTAAGAAGTAGTAGCAGTATTAAGAAAGCAAAAGAAGAGAAAAAATTTGGAACGCTTCACGAATTTGCGTGTCATCCTTGCGCAGGGGCCATGCTAATCTTCTCTGTATTGTTCCAATTTTAGTATATGTTCATGGAATGAACATTGTTTCCTTCGTTCATTTCGCTTTTATGATACACCTAAAAGTTTGACCGTCGCTCCACAGCGGTGTGAAGAGAGTCAGAGAAAGCAGAGAAATCTCAACGTCTCCCACATGGAAAACCAATGCGGGAAAGCGAAGAGTTCGGATGGCGACGACGCCTCTTCACCGTTGGCCGTTCAGATGGTTGTAAGATTTCGCCTCTTCAGAATCCGATGACGTCCGTGGAGTGCGAAGGCTCTTCACGCGGCGTCGACATGTTCGACATGCTGAGCGTCGCCGAGGAGCGCTCGGAATGCTCGTCGTTCTGTGGCGTCCGGCCCGAGCTTCGGTGGTCATGTGTGCCCACCGGCAACAGCGAGGAGATGCTTCTGGACGAATTCGTGAGGAAGAGACCTAACGGGGCGACGCAGAAGCTGCCGAGAAGATTGAAGTTCTATGGGAAGGTGTACGCGACCACGGAGAATGTGAGTTTCTTAGCTTCTTCAGCATCACTATCTTGCTCTTAGCTTCTTCCGAATCACTATCCTCTAATTCTAATCTAGGGCTGGTCCTATAGCGAAGTAGAGAAGCTTGTTAGTATTAGGCGCCTCTACTTGCCAAATTCCAGTAGGTAAAGCCGTTGCTGGTCGGGGGATTTTGGAATTTCTTCGGATCTAATGGCACTTCTTCAGGGCAGATTAACATCGAACGGAGTGAAGGACCTCCTGGACGCGTGCAACATGTGGATCGCCTCGCTGGAAAGCCAGAAAGCGGAACCAGAAGTGTGTAGAATGATTCTGGAAGATTCAGTGCGTCTTCTGATCCACGTGGAAGTGGCCGCCCGACAAGTAGCCTACTCGGAGCCTGCGGAATACGGTCTCATCTCAACGGCGTTAGTCGAGGCGGCCAAGCGAGTACAGTCGATCCAAACGGTTACGATGGTCAATGGAAGTGGAGAATTTCGAGATGTGGGTCTTCTTTCCTATGTCTATTCACTTCGCCTTCTTTAGAACTTTAGGCTACATGCGGTCGTCTTCCTCTGGCTTAAGACCTATGCTGTGATGAATATTGTGAAAGGTGAGCCGTCCATTGTCCAAGAAAGTTTAACTTCTCGACGTTACAGAAGTCAGATCTCAACAGGAGGGCGCCCAGCTGACCAAAGAAGGAGTCGTTCCAATCCTTGGATCGGTCATCATGTGCGGACTGATCAGAATATCGCAGCTATACGTAAGGAACCACTTCTTACAGTACCATACAGGATTCTTTAGGGTCGAACGAATGTGATCCCATGTGAATGCGTCAAGCAGGCCTGGATGACCGTCTTCCTGGATAGCGGCGCTCACTTCTGGCAGTACTTCACTCTCTCCCTTGGCCAGGACTGGAAGAAACGCTTCGAATCTGAATCCCTCTCCGAAGATGAGGAGTATCTGCAGATGGAGTTGGAGAAGATGGTCAACGCGAACGTGCCTGTCATAGTATTCTTTGACGTCGCCCTCTTCTTGATATCAGATTTTATCGCCGGTTAGTCAACGGACATTCCACCCAATATTAACGCTAACTTCAGAATCGAACGTGGAAAGCGACTTCGTAACCGCTCATGAAGCCGTGGTCTCCATCCTTCAAAGCAGTGAAGTCCCCTTGTCCAGATGCTTCTACCAAATCGTTCAACTCTTCTCGAATCCGCCTTATGCCGTCGGAGGCGCAGCGTATTTCCCTCTACTGAAGGCGTCCATAGAAGCTGCGGTCAAGAAGACGAATCTACTCGCAGCGGATATTCCCGACTTCTCCCAAGACCATCCCATCCATATCCTCGCAGTCGCTGTCCAAGATTTCTATAAAAACGAGATTATTACGCCATCCTCTCTTGGCGAGATGAGCTTCACATGGGAGTTCCAAGTGAATATCAAGCTTCTCCTTCAGATCTGCACAGGTTGGTTCTTAGGTCCTTCTTAGGTGTGTAAGTTTTATCGCAATCTTGCAGACCCAGATGTGTGGCGGGTGCATCACAACGACCTGTGGACGTTCTTTAAGGATCTTATGGAATCGGCGAAATCTGGAGAGCAGCTAAATTTAGTGTTCCTTGTGATCCTTTGCATCCTAGCGGAGATAGATGGTAGTGTTTCGGTTATTTCTCTTCTGATGACTTATTTAGGCAGAAGAACGATAAGATTAGCCCAGAAGTTCATAGAATATTTGGAATCCCTCTTCAAGAAAGCTGAGATAAAACGATTACTTAATACTTGCTGCCTGGTTGCACATTTCCTGAATAGTTCCGAGCCCTTGAAAGGTATACTTCTTATCTTGGGTATCCTTCTCACTTGGTACTTCTAGTCTTGCCGAAGTACGCCTACAAGCTTCTGTCTCCTTCGATCATGAACCTCCTCCCCGAACACTTTGAGTTCTTCCTAGAACGACAGTTTACCGGATTCTCCCAACAGTGCTGCGAGATCTGGGCGAGGCATCCTCAGAGGCTATGTGGAGCGATGGCGCGATATACCGGCTTCTGTGTGGCGTCGATGGGAAACGATGGGCAGAAGAGGGGCCTTGAGCTGATCAAGGACGGATTGAGAAAGTCGACTGACTGGGTGAGACTCGAATACGTCCTAGAGTTCATGCGTCACTTCTTCGCCAAGAAGCCTGATGGGTCTCAGCCCTCGTTCAATCCCGCGGAGGTGAGCACTCTCTGGGTTGCAGTTGCCATGGTCGAGATTAAATCAGAAGGTGGGCCCCTACTTGCCGTAATTATCTGGAAGGTATTCGTGTTGCAGATATCAAACGGGTCAGCCTGAATTACTGTAATAAGCTGTTTGATTGGTTCGTGGACCCTGAGGTAATTCCGTTTCCTCCCGACAACTCTTCATCGCAGAAGGACGTGTTCAAGTGGTACATGGAGGTTAGTCGGTCATCGGGCACAGCTTATGTTTTGCTATCATCGTATTTAGGCTATTGTGAGCGCACAAAGTTGTGAAGAGAACTTGAATTTCACCGATTGGTTCAACTCGGAGCTTGTACATACTTGGGTAGATTCATTCTCAGCTGCTTCTGAATCTTGTGGTGAGTGTTCGCGGATGGAACCTGGTTTCCTCTATCTTGAACTACTTTTAGATGTCGAGCAACAACAATGGTTATTCGAATGCTTCTGCTGCTTTCTCGAGGCCGTTGGATCGCAACTCTTCATTGAAGGAGGGAAATGGCTTTTGAATCAATTCCTAACGACAGTGCGACAGAGGCTACCTGTAAGACATCTTTTTCTACTTTTCTTCACAGAATGCCATTTTCAGGTCTTAAATTTAATATTCCGAAACGATGAGCGGATTGATTTCCTGGTCCGAGCGTCACGCGCCCTCCTAAGACTCCCCTTTTCCGAAGATCTGTACGTGAAAGCAGTCGCTGGCTTCGTCGAAGCTATGGGAGAATCATCAAGGATAAAGGAGGTTCTGCACTGCTGTGAGGATTCCAGCCAAGGAAGGCTTGTCTTGGAGCAGATAAGGAAATCCGGGCGGGTCGCTTATCATATGAAGATTAGAAAATAAAAGAACCGCGAAACTACAGTGTTCCTGTACTTCTTGATCGAGCAAACACGTCATCACTATTGGGAAAGTTGTTGATGTCCAACTAGAGTGTAGGAACAGCGCTCGATTATCACCTCCCCTCTCTCCCCTTCTTATATGAGTGTAAACCACTATCGGTGCTTCTTCAACCCCTTCGCTATGTCAACGCTTACCCTTGTTTTGATTTCCCTCGTCGTTTGGGCGATTTCCGCATTTCTATGGTAAGCTCGTGTCTACGTCGTCGTCTAGACGTCTCATAGGAGTCGCTGGAAGCTGATGCACAGACGAGACGAACTGGGTCTGTCTGGACCGCCTGCTGGGCTTCTCACCGGTAACATATGGGACATCCTGGTGTGGATGAAGAAGGTACTTCAAAGTTAGGTTTGTTTACTAAGGGCTAACTGGTCTAGAATGGTCTCAAGGGAATGCCATATCTGCGCTTCGATTGGGCGAAGAAATACGGCGAGACTTTCGGGTAAGTCCACTCAAATAAACTCACTACTATCTTCACATTTAGGGTGTACATCGGCACTGAACTGGAGATCTCAACCACCAACCTCGACTTCATGAAGGAGGTGTGCATCAAGCAGTTCTCAAAGTTCACCGACCGTCCACTGATCGGCTTCGCTGAGGGATTCCCCCTCGAAACGGGTGTCCTAATGGCGAAGCGCGGGAAAGGCGAAGATGGATACGGGTGGAAAGAGATGAGATCCGTCGTCTCGCCGACCTTTTCAAGTGGGAAATTGAAGCTGGTACCGTAATCCTCTGGTAGTCTTAACCTTTTAATGAGTGAGTTTAGATGCACGACGCCGTGTACAAGCGCGTGAAGACTCTGGCGGATGTTCTTGTGGAGAAGAGCGCCACTATTGGAGAACTGGATATCTATGAGTACGTTTGGGTCACATGGCTAGAAATTTGTTGTTTAGTGAGTTCCAAGCACTAACACTCGACGTCATCGGACACTGTGCGTTCGCTGTTGAGTGCAACTCCTTGAGGGACCGTGAAGACCCGTTCTACGTGAACTGCAGGAAGTTCTTCAATGAGCAGACGCTGAATAAGTCTTGGGCGATGCTGATTGCAGGTAAGTTGGGAGCAGAGGTTCTTGACAGCTAGGAAAGTAGATAAGTGAGTCAGGACGATATGGGAATATGAGTTTTCATTACATTAATCCTCTCATAATTGCAGCAGTAGTCCAGCCACCTATCTCTGGATACGGTAACTTCATGAGGCGCAACTCCTCGGTCGGCAGAATAGAAAACACGCTCATAAGTCACCTTCGAAAAGTAGTAGAAGCGCGCAGAGATATGGGAAAGTACCCCACAGTGGACCTCATGCAACTTCTTCTCGACCAGAGCCAACAACAGGACGGCAAGCCTATCATGCCGACGGAGCGCATCGTCGCCAACTGCTATGCCTTCCTCCTGGCGGGGTACGAGACAACGAGCACGGCTCTGGCATTCACCGCGTGGCTTCTGGCCAAGCATGAAGATGTTCAGGAGAAGCTTTACAAAGAGGTCCGAGAGACCTTTGGTGACAAGGTAGGGCACCTTCATATTACTACCAGTTAGCTGTATCCTAGGACATTGACTACGAGACCCTCCACAAGCTACCGTACCTGGACGCCGTTTTCAAGGAGTCACTGAGGATAAAACCGCCTGTTGTGTTCTTCACTTCGCGAAAATGCGTCGAAGAAACGACCATTTGTGGCATTCGTATTCCCGTCGGTGTCAATGTCAGCTTCCCAGTCCTGTCCATCCACTGGAACCCTATCTACTGGCCGGACCCTCTGAAGTTTGACCCAGAGAGGTTTACCAACGGAAAGAAGTACGATCCGTTTACGTGGGTCCCCTTCGGCGTTGGACCAAGAAACTGCGTCGGCATGCGGTTTGCAGAACACGAGTTCAAGCTGGCACTTGCGGAGACTATCCGAAAGGTGCGCTATGAAATGGGGCCCAAATTTGAGGATCCTTTGAACGGTTGCATATCGTCTGTGCTTTACCGCCCTATTGACGGCGTTATGGTGAAAATTGTCACCAGATAATGATTGATGATGTATTTATTAAAGTATATTTGATGAGAGAGGTGCAACACGCATCGTGGAAATCACCAAGCCTTGGGTCCGTAGCCGTAACCGTATCCGTGGGGAGCTACGTAGCCGTAGCCGGCGTCGTGTCCGTGGGCGCTACCGTAACCCTCGGCGTGGTCCTTTCCGTAGGCGTCTCCACTTCCGTACTTCTGGTGGCCTCCGTAGTTGTAGTTCGACCAGTCGGCCTTCTCCCCGTGGGCGAACTTGTCAGCGTAGCCCTTGTCACCGCCATGGCCGTGCTCGCTACCGTATCCACTACCGTATCCATATCCGTGGTGGGGAGCGACACCGTAGCCGTAGCCTCCATAGGCGCCTCCGTGGGGCCAGAAGCCGTCGGCAAGGGCCGAGGCGACGACGAAGGCGGAGAGGATGGCGAGGAGTCGGAGGGAGGACATGATGAGTGTGATGATTCTTCGGAGAAGGAGTGAGTTATAAGCAGGGAAAGTAGGTCACCGGCAAGGTTTTTTAAAGGCACAAACTTGAAACCTGTCTACAGGCACGAAACCCGTATTTTGTAGCGCTGAACTGGCTACTTTTATTTGCTCCTCTTTCAGAGATCTCAGCATAATCCTCAGCATGATCACATCGCCCGTTAGCCGGGAGATATTGTTTTATCATCTAAAAGTCAAAAATGGAAATCTACAACAACAACACTTCACAGAATTAACATAAGGGGAGCAAGCGAGGTACATCATCAGATCTGTCAATCTACTGCGCAAACAGAGCTAAATAGCTTGCATCTTAAGGTAAAGTGAAACAGTATGGATTTGCCGGCCGAAAAGTCAGTCCGAAAAGTCGTTCCAACCATATATCGATTTTCCACCTCCGGTCTCGACGACGAACCAGAATGTCTCGCCGGAATGACCCATCATAGGGGTTTCGGAAGATGGTGCATTATGTAGTAAATTTTGGGGATCTTAAGATTCCACCCACTGCAATTTTTGTGAGCTGTTTTGTTCACCATATCCAAAGTCTTATTACCGCCTTAAAGCCTTGACGATTTTTGGTCGGACCAGACCTCATTTTTTCAAAGTCGCCGAAATTGTCAATATCGTAGCTATACGCTTTTGCACTAGGAATGTCAAGGTAATCCAGAGTTTAACTCAGAGAGACTGCTATCTAAGTGAATGGTAATTTTTTTATTGATTGTTAACGTTTATATATAAATATGATTTTTTACAATTTTTGAATCATATTTCGGGAAGGAGGGAGGCGCCGGAGAGCGCGGCGGCATCAGCTTGTGGCACGTACCTTTCTTTGTCTTTTAAGGGAAAGTAAAACAGTATGGATTGGCTGGCCTAAAAGCCAATCCGAAAAGTCGATCTAACCATATCTCGATTTTCCACCTCCGGTCACGAAAGCGAATCCTGTAACACTGTTTCTGGCCAGCAAGAAGCATGATAGGTGTTTCTGAAGATGGTGCATTATGTAGTAAAATTTGGGTATCTTAGGATTACTTTTCGTTTTCGCACCCACTGTAATTTTTGTGAGCTGTTTCGTTCACCTCTTTCACAGCCTTATTACCGCCTTAAAGCCTTATGGCGATTTTGGTTAGACCTGACCTCATTTTTCAAAGTCGCCTTGTTTTAGCTATATCTTAGCCATACGCTTTTACACTAGGAATGTCAGGCTAACCCAGTATATGTACATATAACCCAGACCGATTGCTATCTTGTCCACGCCACAATTAAAAGAGGTCAACAATCTTGAGTGGAAAAGGTTTTAAAATCGGAATATCCGTCGGCATCGGCGGTTGGAATGCAAAGTGTAAGCTTCTCCTAAGAGTAGCTCATGGCACGTACCTTTCTTTATGGGAATCTTGTCGAAACCCTTTTTGCAGATGAAAGCGATGACCTTCTCGTCAGTGGTCAGTTCCTTGCGGACGTCCTCAGCACCGATGTATCTGTCCTTCACCGACGGAAAGTCTTTGGTCTCCGTTTCCTTAACCCCTCCGACACGCTTCTCAGAGCATGCTTGCGCGAGGCTGTCCGTCGCTTGCCTCTGGACGCCATCAGAGGCGTCGGAGAAGAACTTTACGATCTTCCAGTAGATTGTGTTCGTCAACCTTCCTTTTGCGCGCATCTGGATCAGTGTGCCCCGCTGTTCTTCTGTCAGCCAGGGCAAGTTTTCTTCCAGGAAGAGTTCCAAGATGGAAGCGTGGCGATGTAGCTGATGACTGACCCAAAATTGTACATGGTTAGCACAACCGATCTGTGACAACCACTTACAGATGAAGCATAAGCGGTTGAAAGCAGCAGCAGCGCTAGAAGCAGGTGGACCTTCATGGCGATTCCTTCCGAAATAGGCGAACTTGAAGGAGCGAAAGTAGACCCGACCACCAAGGAACGCGGGTCAATGATTACCACGGCTGTGAAGGTAGATTTGCCTTAGTTATATGTCACAGTCGCCGGCATCGGTGCGGGTCGCATGGGTCGCGGTCGCCGGCGCGATTAGCGCCTCTCGAGTTCTTATATCGCACCGACTCATCTGCAGATATCTTTGGTTATCCACTCGGCTCTTCTTTTCCATATGCGTCCTCTGAGGGAGAAGGGAGCTTTATGTTGGAAAAGTAGCTCACAGCTTCATAACGGAACAACATTGGCGCCTCTCAGAGAAAAGCGCATGGTCGAACAGGTCTCAAGCATGTGTGTGACCTACTTTCCCTGCTTATAACTCACTCCCTTCTCCGAGGAATCATCACACTCATCATGTCCTCCCTTCGTATCCTCGCCGTCCTCTCCGCCTTCGTCGTCGCCTCGGCCCTCGCCGAAGGCTTCTGGCCCCATGGAGGCGCCTACGGAGGCTACGGCTATGGAGTCGCTCCCGACCACGGCTATGGATACGGTAGTGGATACGGTAGCGAGCACG
>KN169243.1:70902-90115 GCA_000757755.1 Steinernema glaseri
AGAGCGAAAAGCAAAAAAAGCGAAAAATTAAAATTTATTTTTTTTATTAGAATATTTTGATCTACGAGAAATAGATTTTTTATTTTTATCTTGATCTTTTGATCTACCGTAAATGAGTCTCGTAAATGAGTCAGCTTCGGACATATGCTTGGGTTAGGCCAGATGTTTTGGTTAAAGAGTTTTGGCGTTTAATTTAATTTTAATTTTTCGCTCTTTTTATCTTTCGCTCTTTTTTCTTTTGCTCTTATGTTCCGGTTCCATTAGAGATACTTGTGGGTGTGAATACGCACATCTAGTTGTCCACCTAATGGTGGGCTTTGGTGGATCTGAGTCACTATTATAACACTCACCTGTAAGCCTCCATCTCCGCAGCTTTGGCTACAAGATCCCCAGTTCGAAGGACGCCATTCCGCGGTGCAGTTCGCTAAACAACCATCCATAAGAACCACTCCCTAATCTCCCATTCCCTACCGTTCATACACTCCCTCTTGATCTTGGGCCGCGCTGTCCGGTCACACATCGAGTTGTCCACCTTCGTCCCGTTCGAGTACTGGCAGAAGGCTTGGCGTCGCTGGATGCTCGTCACGTGTCGAGTGCATCGACCACTTTCGCACTGAAACGTGGCTACTACTCGAAGAACTATGGCTAGGGACCCACCGGTGACCATTCGGACGTGACCCAGTGAGGACACTCGTCAGCACATGGACGAGAAGCTATGGGTTTGGCGATGCCGAATCCGACGCAAATGTCGTCGTCCACGATGGAGTTTAGGTTCTCCACGTAGATACGGCACTTCACGTTCCGTTCCTCGGAAGCCTGTGCCTTCCCGCACAGATTCTTCGGACAGCTGGACCACTCCCCGATGGCCCAGTCGGCTCTGATCTTCGAAGGATCGTTGATCGTCTTCAGCCGTTCGAATATCTTCTGTTCCCCGTGCTTCTGGAGACTCATGCGGACGTTCTGGATGAAGTCCCGGTTGGCCTCGGCCGCATCGTGGTCGTCCTCGTCAGTTTCGTTGTCTTCGGTTCCGTCAGGTGTGGTGGAGAAGATGGAGTTCTCGCTGCTGTCGGGACCCTAGGAAGAGGTATGACGAAGGGTTCTAGATGGAATAGGTCACCTGGACGTCATTTTCGCGATGCTTGAAGGTTAAGGTGACATTTCCTTGAGCTTTACCGGCGTAGCACTCATAGAGACCCTCGTCTTCCATGCGGGCGTGGAAGATGCGGAGAGCGCCGTTGCTGGACACCTTGATGTGGGCTGGAAAGGGATGACTGTAAAAGGCTCTGTATAACCCCTACATATATATAGCCCTCCCCTGAAAACGGGCTTTTCAGGGGAGGGCTATAAAAGTAATTCAACGTATTAGTAGTAATTCAAAAGTAATTCAAAAAACCCTTTTTAAAACACTATTTTAACTTTTCATCACTTTATTCGTTAACTGAAGGAGTTTTTAACCCAACCTCTATATATAAACTGTATGGCTCTATATATAAAGATCTGTAGAAGGCTCTATATAAACCTTCGTGTCCTTATTCCTCCTTCTGGGTCTACTGGAATTGCCCATCGACTACATAGTGCCCATCGATTGCATAGTCCCATAAAAGGCACCAATAAAGAAGTCCGTTTCCGTGTAATCCCACGCCTTCCACGGTGATTGACAACTCCTGTTTCAAACATTTTGGGCTTAAAGTGGACAAACAAGACTTTTGGGCTCAGAAGGGTCATGGGAGCTCATCCATCAACTCGGACTAAAGGACAGCGATTTATAGGACTCCTCAGTGCCAGGAACTCCACGCCACTCACCATTGTTGACGATTTTCTTTCCGTTCTTCGTCCACACAATCTTGTGCTTGTCGAAGTTCCTCACCGGGCACTTGATCTTGATGGAAGTGCCCAGATAGAGGTTCGCCTTCCCTCCGACGTTCAGCGTCAACTTCCTGTGGTGGTTCTGCTGCTGGTCGAAGACCCGGGCGGCGTAGGTGGGCGAGGAGGGATGGCTGGAGTCGGCGAAGGGGATGGCCGCGAAGCAGGACACCGTGTTGCATAGCTGGACAGAAGGAGGCTTCGGGAGGCCCCCACACGCGATCGGTGGGTAGTGCTGCTTGCGGTCGCCGCTGGCCATCTGTTGCTCGCAAACGACGCTTCGGCGTTGTTCGCCGCCATCGCACGACTGAGAACAAGCGCTCCACTCGGACGTCTGAAGAGGGCGTCATTACGGTAGTGAAGAGGCTATTTAGGAGGAGAGCATAATAACGGTGCAATTTGTAGGGTTTTCTGCTCTATTAGCGAACACAGGACTGATCCCTTTTATAGAGGACTGATCCATGGCCCTGGAGTATACGACGATGATTGTTTGCTATTTTGCAACGCTCGTCGTTCTCCTTCTTTTCATATTGGGATTAAACCCATTCAGATCTGAGGGAGAGTTCGACAAAATGAAGGCCTTTAATGAAGGTAGGGCCATGGGGAACCCCATTCTCATAAGTATTGTACAACCTTTACTAAATAAAGTTTGCTAGCATTATAAGAGCCACCATGACCACTACAAGAACACTTATGTTGTCTATCATCGTCGCTTTGCTCTAACTTCGGTCAAATGGTTTTCGGTCAAGTGACCGGTCCCCATATATGTATATCAGTGCTGTATAAAAGGGATAAGTCCTGTGTTTGCTAAAGAGCCGGGTTTTCTGCTCTCATGAGTGTCCTTGTGAAGCTGAAGCTCTGATCTTACCTTCCACTGTGGAGGACAATCGTAATACCCACAGGTCTCCTGCTTGTGCGGGCTAGGAACGGAGCACTGATCGTCCGACAAAATAAGCGTCGACTCGGCGTTTCCAACCACTCCGCCGATCTTCTGCACACACCTCACTTGACGGGTACGGTAGCCGGCTCCGCAACTCTGCGAACATGGGCTGAACGGTCCTACCTAAAGAGTGTCGGTCCTAGGGCACCCGGACTTCGCCCAATGGCTTACCTCCCAGTCAGATGGACAAGGGTGTGTGTTGCACGCTCTACTCGAGTCCAGTGGTCTCTGCTTGGCGTCACAGTATGTCCATGGCACGGAAATCTTCCTGACCACGTCGATGCACTTCAGAGCGGCCCTTTGTTTCCCTAAAGAAGGCGCTAGTTATGTAAGACTAGGGAAAGCCCAGAAGATTGTCTTTCTGTCTTTGATATTAAAAAATCCTGATTCAGGCACGCCTGAAAATTCCGTCTCCTGAGTGGATTATTTGATTTAAGTTTTTTTAACGCCGAAACATCGGCCTTGTCAACATCTATCGAATGACCCACCGAGCACCTCCATAGGATCAAGTAATATCAGTTTACAAAGGGTGGCATTTTGGGAGGTTACGGTATTAAAACCGTTATTTCTCCACGGCTATGGGGCTGTGGAATATAATCTTAACGCGATTATAATACAGTCCCAAAGACTTACAGATTCCACCCCAAGCCGGCACAAACGTTCCCTATTCATATGTGATCTCAGAAGATTGTCTTTCTATCTTTTTTATTGTGTTTACCTCCACGACAGGACGCTGAGCACGGTCCCCACTCTCCGTAATCCCACTGGTAGACGCGCTGGCCCAGTGCCGAAGGCTCCAGCTCGGTTCGAAGCCTCTGCTGCTGCTGATCTAATCCTTCTCGGACGTCGTTTGATTGATGGTCGTTCTGAGGGCAATCATGCGCCTTACACGATCGATAGAACGACGGCTTCTGGCGCTCTAAACCGACGGAACTGGTCTCGAGTGCTGGTCCCTAATCACAGACCTCGGCAATCGTAGTCGGACACCTCGGTCGGCGTAGGGTTGTTCTCGTGATAGATGACGCATTTCACTTGGCGCACCATGACACCGTGCCCACAAGAGGCGCTGCACGCGCCCCAACGACCGACGCGCCATCTGAATTGCGGGTTTCCGCGTAATCATGGGTCGAGAGGAGAGGAACTACCTGGGCTGGCCGTTCTGTGCCAGGCTCGCGAAGAAGAGTCGTGGACGTTCGGATTGGTAGGAAGGGTTCCCGGCGCTGAAAGTAAGGAGCATCTTAGGAGATCTAGAGACAATCAGAGAGGTGTTCAGAGATAGTCAAAGAGATGCATATGAAGGCATATAAACATAAAAAATGGGATTACACGTTGGCTTTTGCAAGGTAAGATTCAATAGTAGATTTACCCATTTATCTTTACTGTTGTAAGGTATTCTTATGCTTCTTTTGATAGTGGCATTGGAATCGATCTGAATGTCCTTCTGATCAGGTCCATGACGTAACGTATCAAGCTCTTAGTCCCCTCGGAAAAGACTTATTTCCGCCTCGCAACAATGTCTGCGTAACTATGGTTTCTTTTGCGCTTTGTTTCATATTTTAACGGTTTCCATTTTCCGCCCCCAAACTACGTCGAATACATTTGCTTTTTGTGGGAATTTTTGCAAATATGATCAGGTTTGGACTCATACATCCTCGTACATTAACTTGTCAGGGAGGTGATCATGTTGACTAACAGCCCTACTACATAAAACTTCTTGATCCTTTAGAGTATCCGCTTCTTTCGGTCCATTCATTTTCATCTGAAGGCCAACTCCACAGAGTCAACATGGGGGGCACTACTTTCCCGCAACCACAACCCACTGCTCCATCAATCACCACCGATTACCTAACCAACACCTTTCCGTCACATCGTTTACGATCTAATTTGTCAGATCCCACCCCCGATTGTCCATCGTCGGGATTATAAAAACATAAATCATCCAGATTCCCCCCAATTGCGTGACTCCAAATCCCCCTAAATGAGTGTTTGTGTCCCTTTGGCTGTAGCCACCTCCACCCTCGCCTCACACCCTTAATAAGCTCAATAAGGCGCCATATTGTCGCGGCAATGCGCGCACCTAAGCGACGGTGACCTTGACGGGTCAGTTGGCCCCGCGTCGGAATCTAATTGAAGACCGCTGCTTCCTCCGTGAGCTGCCATGTAATCCCACCGCAGCGCGGACATCAATCAGACATGCAACCGAGCACAAACGAAATGGTTTATTGCCCCTTGGCGCGCGCAGATTTCGAGGATTAGAAGTTGAGGCCGCCTGTGTACGTCTCCGGGCCCGGCAGAAGAAGAAGCAAGCGGAAAGCGCGGAAAGTGCGCGAAGCCCCGGGGACGCGTCGTTTTTTCTGGCCGCAAAACTCAATCGGGCGTTCCAATCACATTTGTCGGAAGCTATTGTTATGAGCCGCGCGGCGAAGATGTTTAGTCATTCGGCCGGTGGTTGCAGCTCGAAGACGCAGTCCCGCGGGGCTCATTAAGGCGATCGCCGGGGTCAGCGCGTTCCTGGATGTGCTTTGGACGGATAGGTGAAAGCAGGAGGAAGGATGAAAGGGTTTTCCGGATGGCCTCATCGCTTTGTCAGGTGCTCGTGTCAAACATAAACAACTCAGGGGTGGTCCTGGGATTAGGTGAGATGAGGAAGGGAAACTGAGGAGGTCTGTCAAGATTTGGGGAGAAATGATAAGGAGGTAAATGACGCTGTTCGAGGTGGTGGCAACAGCTAGAAGGCCTTAAAATGTTCACATAGGCTTTAGTGGCCTATATGAGTGTGATTAAGGCGCATGACACCTTTAAAGAGGACATGGATAAGAACTTGAACGTACTGAGTAGTCAAGCAGTTCGTCGATAGATAAATGGTTGTTAAATGTGTCTAAGAAGCTTGTCACTAACAAGGGTGGTCCACAAAGTGCGATGTTCGGATGGAAACGAAATTTTGTAAGTGGATCAGTCCTAAACTAAAGGTACATGTCCGCAGAAAAATCACAGTAAAGCAAAAGGTAAGCGTGATCGAATTCTGTTGAATATTGCAGCTTTTCTCCAACCAAGTAGCCCAACACGCTATTCATCTCCTTCAAGCAATAAACAACTCAACAAATCAAGCCACGACAGAAATGTTTGTCAAAAGCCAACCCTCTCCGTAGATCGCCTTTTCCACCCTAGCAACATTTGTCGGTCTCCCATCTTAACTAACTGAATGACGTGTCCAATAAAGGGAAAACAATAGCGCACAGCACATAATCCCACAAAGCCAAACATGTCTCTTCCGGACATCCGTTTCCATTTATAATAGTCTTTCGCTTTTTCTATCGTGCCGCTCAATCTTGAAACGTCTCTCAAGGGTCCTTGAGCATGTTGGCCGTCTGAGCTTTGCGTAGTAGTTACTAAATCGACTTTCATCGAGCACGTGTATGATGGAAACTTTTGGGTCCAACTAGGCGCAGAGATACGTGAGCCAAGGAAGGTTCGGGCATATGGACATAAGGGATTGGTAACGAGGCCTATCTCAAGGTTAATGCCACTGGAGGCACTAAATATATTCAGGATACAAATGCTTAAAATCAGCAAAATATGTCATGCTGTGTAAGTCGACGAAATTTCAGGAAAACTCCAGAGGGCTATGTTTGATATTTGTGTGGCTTTTAAACCACGGCTTATCGAGGTTGCAAACCGTCAAAGCCTTAAGAGAATCTACTAGTTTTGAGGTCTGTATAACACGGTAATAAATGCGCGGTTTCAAGCTCTTAACGGAGCTAGTTTTGGCCAGCTCATTTTCAGAACGTCGTCAACTTCACGTTACCATAGCTGATCCAACATTGAGCAAAAATGTGAAAAATGAGCCTTCTGCCATGTCCTTAGATCTTGCTCACAAAATTCCCATATTTCAAGGATCCGCAAAGCGCCAATCTGGCGCATTACCATAATTGATCCCGAATTATGCTAATTACGCCAGATACCGTAATGCGCGCGACAAGCACTTACGCGAACGTAGGGTTACTGTCTCCGCCTGACTGCGCATTGGTAACAGCTGCGACGACGGCGATCAACGGTCCAAGCAGCATGACGGCACAGAAGTGGGACGGCGGCCCTCAAAGGGCGACACAGAAGGCGAGTGATTAGTGGAGCCCTGAAACAACACTACTTCTGGGCACGGCGGCCTCGAGTGCCATAAATCGCTCGACGAGGAAGACGAGGAGGCGGAGGGTCAGCGCGGGGTCGGCCCTAGGGGGTGGAGCCCGCGCCAATCGGCACGACGAAACGTGGCGATAATGGCCCGCTGACCGGCGGGGGACTACGGTGGAAAGTGCACGCTGAAGAGGAACCAGCTGGCACAACTGAGGGCTACTTCAGGGCGCCGGCGCAATAACGGCGCTTCTTCGTGTTCGCCTGCCCAGCAACGAGCCATCATTCAAACGGCGCGCGAAAACAATTGAGAGCCGCGCACTCGACAATTCGTTTTCGCTTTTCGCGCACTTCTTCGCCACTCTGGGGACTACAGCCGACAACTTCGCCGCTGACCCGCAACATGCACCGAGAAGGCGATTTGTCATCTGCCAAGGGTGCCTTGCACGGCGTCGTCCAAGAAGAACCCAGAGCGTTGATGTTGGAAACGCTGTTGCAACTCCCCGTGGGGCACTTGAGGAATCTAATTCCAGGCGCTCTGCTGGACGTGAGACGGACAAGAGGCCAAGATTTATGAAGTCCAACGAGTTTTTAAGAGAGACGGGATAGAATGTGTCTGTGCTTCCTTAACTGGGCGATGTTATTACAGGCTATCAAAGACGGAAGGTCCGGAGCTATCTCTATAGCGTATGAAATGAAAAACGCTGGCGTCCCAAGAATATTTTATTAAAAATACTCATCACTCCCATAGAAGGGTACATACACTATAAATCACATCGACAGAATTGCAGCAGCAGGCACCAGAGCCATGAGATTCCAAAGACCAGTCTTCGGATTTGCATTTTTCTCAATCTTCTCAATTCCTCCCATTTTCACTTCTGACATGAATTCCATAAATCGGCCATCCCATACAGGATTCTTGTGGCGTTCATACACAGCGCACATTTCTCCTTCTGGGAGGCGGTAGTTCTTCTGACCTGCCTTGCACTGGAAGAGTTCGGAGAACGCGGGCATCTGCTGAACCACTGCAGTCGCTCGGATTTGACCACGAGGGTGCACGTTTCTCAGACGACGTCGTATGTCATCGTCCGTGGGATTTGGATCACAATGGAACAGCTGCATGCCGTAGAAGAACTGCTTGTCGTCTCCTGGCAAGGTGTCAGAGAGAAGCGTCTCCTCTTCGGGAACTCCAGGTGGCCGCCAGTTGAACAGGGGAAGGTCGTCGGTGTCCTCAGGGCTTCGCTTCTTCCGGGAGGCGTCCAGTGCCTTCTTCAATATGTCGTAGACCACGCGGATACTCTCAGTGTCACAAAATCCTTCTTCGGCCTTTCGCTCGCCCTGTGGACATCCTAATGGTGAGCAAAACTTTGGGTTCCCGTAGAAATTCGCATAGCATTGTCTCTGCTCCTTGTAGTGCGGTTTGGTTATGATATCTTTTAGTTGCTCTTCGTCTTCTTGGGAAGTGTTCTTGAGGCCAAGTCCGTGGAAGATTTCGTGACCAAGCGCCCATCCTGCGGTGCCGTATTTGAAACCAGTGGAGAGCTTGTAGTCGTTCAATATGTGTAGAAGGCCCGGGAATATTACCTACAAATGAAATACAGAAACTTTCAAGGCATCGAAGAAAGCTAAACTTACCACTTTGTTCAAGTGATGCTGGGCATTCATCCTGAAAAGCGTCCATTCGTCGAAGACGGTATTTGACATTACGTTCACTGTATCATTGCCGTTGAAGACCAGCCGATTTCTTGCGAGTCCCTGTGCCCTACTCAGCATCTCCAAATCACATATGCCGTTCAGTTCCACCTTCTCAAAAACTTCTTGGTAGTGCTTCAGCAACTTCTCTAGTAAGGCCACATCTCGGAACTTCTTAGGAACTCCGATATGGAACTCCATGGAGTTCAAGTAGTCGACGAGAGTCCTTTTGTTACTATCAGTTAGCCATCCAGCAGCCTAGAATCGAAGATAATGAAAATTGGTTCAATGAGGCGCACAAACCTTGATGTCCTTTATGACTTCCACAACAACCAGCTTAGCCAGCTTTTCAAATTGGACGGCGACGTCAGGATTCAGCAGATGTTTGTTCCTGTAGTAAGTGCGCGCGAAGAGCACATTTCCGTAGGCGCCGAAAGCGTAAGGATATACGTAGATGTTTCTGTAGCGGAGAGTATCATCCTGAAATAAACGAAGTCACTGATAACAAGTCCACCGTAAGACTGGCGATACATTGCGCATTTCATCAAGGTTTGCCAATGTGAAGTTCTCCTTCTCCCACCAAGTGATACCAATCATTTTCTCGATAACGTCACGGGCCCTCGGATTAGTGTGGCGCACATAATTATGAAGACGGAAATCAATGCCGGCTAGTCGTACAAACTCGGTAATCACTCCGCTTACGAAGTGATTCTTGAGGTCACTGAATTTCTCCACTTGTGACTCCTCTTCCAGGAACGGTGACTCTAAAAACGACGATCAAGAAAGCCCGATTACTTCCACTAACCTTTTGACAGTCTGCACAATTTTCCATACGTTGCATCATTCTTGAAGTATTCCAAGTGAATCGGTGCCGGGTTTTTTCGGTAGAATCGGGCGTGCATGAGCATCGCGGCGTACGCTTTTCCCCAGCGGTATTCCAAGATGGGATCCACATTGGTTTGGAAGAGGCCTACTATATCGTCTAGCGAGATGCCGTATCCCGTCAGACGACATCCTTGCGTTTCCCTGTCACTCTTACCAGCTATTTTGGAAATCGCCTAAAATAGAAATGAGTATTCGAACACAAGTGAGTGTGCTGAGCACGTTAGGTGGAAAAGATCGAGCGCAATCACCCCTGCACGGCGTACCACAGAGAGACAGTTTGTGTCAGCCTGCCTATGCCATTCAATCCTCAAAATAAAAAAAAGGAAAAAAAAGAAGAATATTATATGTGGTCCTGCCAAGAATCTTCCATGCGACGGCGCAAGGATTTCTACCCACATCCCCCTACTACGCGCTAACTTCCTCGAGAAGTTCCGCCTTTAAACACGCGTTGTCAGTCGAGTTCGAGTTCCACCGACGCCAGCGGAGTAGTGTACACAGGACAGAGTTATAAAAACTCACTTCGAAGATTTTTTTCGTCACTGGATCATCAGGGCCTTCCTTCATCATGATGTTCACAATGTCGTTCGCCAGCCCACGGCCCGTTCTTTTATCAAACTCCAAGATTGCGGAATTGTTCGGGCAAACATGCGCGTAGAGGTCATCGCATGGGTTGACCGACATGTTGAAGGCGTTGTAGAGCGTCTGGAAGGCGTTGGCCACAGTGCATGACTGAAAGGAGCGTGTAAGATTTCCATTGAGCGTACATGACTTACCAGCACGAAGAACACGAACAGCGCGGCGCGAGCCATCGGATGCTTGTTGGAGGCTCGTGGAAGAGCAACCAGTCCCAACGAGAGAAGCCGATGGACTGACTAGGGCCGCATGGAAAGTGGCCTTTGCAGCTGCAAACGAGCCTGTCTAGACTGGTTCGTTTTGCGTTTCGGCACGTACATGACCTTTGAAAGATGCAGATCTGTCTACCCTGCAAAAACCTGAGACGCTTACAATCCAGAAGACAGGGAAGAGTGCCGCGCGAGTGTGGAAAGCGCATTCTTCGTGCTTCAGAAGGTACTGCTCTGTTCGAATCCAACCTGAATAGAAGCTGTCGAAGATCCCCATAGCTGCGAACAATTATTGCGGTTACTAACTTCTGGCAGGGATAAAAAGCACAACAGAAGCCTGTTTCAGACGATTAGGAGGGTAAGCTCGGAGTCGAGCCGCCTCAAGGCTCAGATCTGGAGTCGTTTAGGGATGGACCAGATTCTCTGACCCAACAGTGATCTCTGCAGTTCCACTAAAGGCTTTATGGCTAGTGCCGATAGTGTCGAGGTGTTTTTTATCCGAGGAGCAGGCGAATCAATGATTTATTATACTTACAACGCATAACATTCCCTAACACCGCGTATCAGCATCGCCCTCGTTCGGAGAGCACTCTGGTTGCACGAGTCTCTTCTCAAAGGGTGGCTCAATTGTTTTCACTTCGTACTTCTCTCCCTCGTTCGATTCCTCGATGGGATCGTCGTATTGTGCTTCGCTGATCTGACTGGCAGCAGCTACTTTAACCTGATCTTCTGGCGATCGTTTAAGGGTGAGTTCCTAAAAACAAGCACGCATTAGTCGCAGTAGAAGGAGGTTGATTAAGGTCGGATTTTCTATGGCTATTAGGTCAAGTAGAGCATCGTCTACTTGTCGTATTCTACGTACTGACCACGCGGTCCTTGTAAACCTAGATGTCCAGCTTTTTAGGGGTGGATGAGCTTCTTTCTGTAGAGATCGCTGCTTAGGCGTGCTCTGCATGCTGTGGAATCCTAACAGACACCGAATCATATACTTTCAGGGCCATCAGACCTCATCTTCACTGTAGACATCCCTTCAACAAACTTCCTTACCTTCACCGCTCGCTCTGATCTCATCTTTGCGAAGCCTCTATCCTCAATATCTATTACTTCGTCGCTCTTGGGCTTGTAAATCTGATTGTTGTTGGGGTTCTCTGAAACGCAGTCTTTAAAGAACACAAACCGATCAGTCCACCCACCAAGATCCTTGTCCAGCTGAGCCGCGTGGACCATGTTGTGATTGTTGGTGATGAGGACGTAGATGAGCAGACCGAGGGCAAGTATGGCGACAGTGGTGGTGAAGATGGCTAGACAGACGTTCATTTGGAATAAGGAGATCATGGCGGCTGCGCCGTTTGTGGAACGTTCTTCTTTCTACAATGACGAGAGACGGGGCTTGTAGCGGCGACCGCGACTTGCGCGAAACTGGGTCAATACGGTGCTAAGGTGCCAAGTTCACGGCCACCGCGCTTCCATGCCATTCTGAAACGCGTCGCGGAGGTGAAATTAAAACTGAGCAAATGGTGACAGTGTCAGCCGATCAGAGAAAAGGAACGCGCCGCGCGCGGAGGCAAAGGTTACGAGGGGTGAGATTGACGGCGATAATGGGCAAAAAACTGGTCCATCGTGTGTCAGCGTGCTAATGCCCGCTTGTTTGCGTTGATTTGTGGGTTACTTGGTCGGCGCAGGAATTCCCCAAGGGTCAAATTTGTGCTAGTGCAGTAATGTGTGCAGGAATTGGTTCTTGTGAGTGATCGTCTGGAGTTTCATGCTAATCTGATCTCCCACGGATTCTTCGTTGTTCCTTGACTTTCCTGCGCTTTTATTTTGTACCTCTTGATGACTATTGCTTTAACCCTATAACCCGTAGACCCTTGCTTGTCTTGATGATTGCTGCATACACCCCTACGGCGCCAAATAAACCTCTAATAATGTATTGCTTGTCCATTTTAAAGCCCTGAAAGCAGCTCAATAACGCCATGATTAGACGTTAGATCGCTATAACTTATCCGTATGCGTTTATTGGTTTCCTGTTTCTAATTTCGGATGTTTGCAGGATTTAAAGTGTGGGAGGCTTTGATTTGAGCCGTATCTATGTTTCTAGAACTATACTCGAGTTGAAATGTGTTATTTGCATGTCAGCGTATTTTGTAACCCTGTTGAAGGGGACATGGAACAGTAGATATGGCCAACTGGACTGTATTAGAATGCAGAATCATTTCTACGACGACTGATACAGCTTGGCCGTGAATTTATTGATTTTGTTTGTTTCGCAGTGCCAAAGGAAGAAAGTCTTCGTATCCATTTCCAGCTTTCGGCGGTGGGGTAGTACCCGTTGAGTCAGGCTTCGACTTGTTCGACTGCGACGTGGTTTGGGTTTGGGTCTACAATCATCACTTACAATTGGAACAGGCAAAAAAGAGAATCGACCTACCGGTGGACAAGCGAAGAATGGGTCGACGGCGTCTCCAGCGGTTGGGGACATAGGATGAGGAGCGCAGGGTGAAGCAGCGCCTACGTCGTGCATCTTCTGGTTCGCGGGACTTTTTGGCATATTCGGATGAGGTTTCTTGTTCCCAGCCTTCTTCCCCGTCTTCTTCTTTTTGGACTTTGAGCTTGCTTCGCCCTCGATTTGCGTCTTCTTCTTGAGGGAGCTGAAAATCTGAATGCTTGGCCATCGACAAATGGAAGACTCACTTCCGCCCACTGTCTCCCGCCTTCCGCTTCGACCTTTTCGAACTGTCCGAAGCTGAAAGGAGTCAAATTAAACCTCGTGAGGAGAAAACCGAGGGCAACTTACAAGTCATCGCTTATCCGGCGACGGTTGTGGAAAACAACGGTGGCGCACTCGGAGGCAACGACGAAGAGAAGTTCAGTTGGAGCTGCCAATTCGGGGCCCGGCTACGCTCGAAATGAAAGACTGACCGAGTGCACGCGTTGAAAACAAATGAGCAGACGAGATTAAAGTGTAACTTTTGCAGCGGTATAGACAGGGAAGTTCATGTTGCAGATATGTCTGCTTCTGCAGATCGTTTGGAGGAGAGACGGGTGTCAATGAAAGCGCATGGGAATAGAGAGACTTTGTTTTGCTGGATAGATCCTTTACTTCACGAAGAGCGCAGATCATCCTGTTTAGAATGAGCTCTGAAAATGAATGAGGATGATGATAAAAAAGTATCTGTTTAAATCCATAGGTACAACACAGTTAATATTTGACGGATGACAGAAGTTAAAAGCAAGAATCGCAATTTTTTTGCGACGGTCGACGGAAGTAAGCTCCTGCTTGAGCTCTACCCTTCAACTCAAAAAATTTCGGTTCACAAAGAACCTATCAGCTTATTCCTTCAGTTGAACTTCCGTTTATTGATAAGGGACGAGTGAGAAGATTTCCATCGGTGTATGTAGTCAAACGGTTCAATCCGTATTTATTCTCTCCTCGCAACTCTTGGAAATGCTCAGGCCACGGGGAATTTGAGTTTCATTTGCTCGCATCCCTGCTTTCTGACTCTGGTTTTCTGTGATGATTTGGATAGTTCTTATCGGTTGCACCCAAAACTCATTTGGTATTCTTGTCGGTAACAAATGCGCTTTCACCTGTTGGAAATACCCTCAAATTTGTCGATAAAGATCATTACTTTGCAATCATTTGAAAGTAGACTTTTGGTTCCCGAACTTGAGAGTTCAGTGTTTACAGTGTGAACGTTGTAGGGAATGGATTGTGTTTTGCTAAACCCGGGTATTACTCGGTGAGTTCTGGACCATCAATCATAATATCACTGACAGTTATAGCATTCCTGTTTTCCGCCCCTAAACAGTCAATAAATTAAAAAGTTTCGGGTTCTTGTAACCATCTCCTTTCCTGGTTTGTGAAGAATTGTGTTTTATCCTTGCGGACTCCCTCGCAATGTACTTTTACTGTAACACCGTTCTATCGGAATGTTTTTTGTTACTTTTTTGGGTCACCTGCGATCAGCATTCAAGGTGACTCAATGACGAAGCAGGCGCACTCCCTAGTGACGTAATGGATGTTCATTAATCACATTTTCACAAGTACTCCAACAGTTCTTCCCGTCTGAGTCAGCGCGACTCACATTTCCGCCTTCGACTACACACAGTATCTCTTCGCTTTATCGCTTCACTTCCGCATCTATCCACAAACGTTATGAGCCACATGTCAATCCTATAAATTATCTTTTAATCGGCGCTCGGAAGGGACAATCGCCTCTTCGATCGTCCGAATTCCTTGACACTTTCACGCGCGCGATGGACAGTCCATGCGCGAAGTGTGTTTGTTCTGTGGATGACGGAGATCTTATCTCCTCGAGACCTCTGCAAAAACATGACAGATATGCTGGATTATCGTTGTCGATCTGTCAGGTACAGATGTGGTCGGCAAGCGGACAAAAAGCACTGTTTCCGCTCTTCTATTGACCTTTTACTTCATTCAATGAGGAGATCTGTGGAAACAGGAAAGGACTGGTTCGTTAATGAATGGAACAGAAAGAAGAAAAGATTTGGGTATCTTAAGAAACGTATGCTCTAGGGTAGATGAATGCATTTAGATAAATACAGGCTACGTGACAGTTGATGTGACCGCACAGGAAATTGGGCCTATATGAATGACAGTCACGGAGGCTGGTATTTTGGGTTCTGTCCGATGAAATGCTCACAGTATGCAAGGGTGGTGTTGTTGTCTATTGATTTTCATAAATTATGTGTGTTTTATAAGCCGCTGAAACCGGCTTTTACGTACTGTCCTGAAAAGCAATTTTCTTTGGTATTAAACGTTCATTTTTTCAACTTCCAAATAAACTTGTTCTTTTATAGAAAACTAAGTTACTGTACCTGTTCTGAACGTCGTACGGTACTTCTGAATATCCTACGGCACCTACGGTACTTCGACGTTTGCTCCACAACAGAGGCTCACGTCTGTTTTCAAGCGATTGGGATAAACAATTGTCAAAAACTTTGGCCTTTCATGGCAAATTAGCGCTATATTCCTGCCATAGCAAATTGTTGCGAAATTATCAAATTATCGGGCTTAGGGTTAGACTTACTGATTGTTTTAGAAAGTTTACTAATTCCGTGTGTTCTTGGACATGGTCTCAAACAGCTTTCTTTATTGTTATCTGTGCTAACTATGCCAGCCAAAAAGTTTATTCATATTTTTATGAGCTAGTACAGGATTTCTCCATCCCGGAACTATAGCGCCACTTCGAATTGTTTCATTCTGAAAGTGCCCCCTACCAAGTGTCCGGATTGAGATTCACCGTCTCATAAGGCACGCGCCACAAAGCGCTATCAATCACTACAGTCACCAGGTAGCACCGACCTTCAAACTCCCAAGTCACAAAGTTACGGTACACTCCCCTAACAGTCGTTTAATGTGCCGCATCCAAACTTTCTTCAGAACGTTGCCACCTCCTTCTTCGGCGGTTTACCCACTCATCAGTCAGACGAACGCCAAATGCGGGCGAAAAGAAAGTGAAAAATAAAATGCCAATGACCCCTGACCTTGGTCGTGGTCGCCTCTGCGCCTCTTTGCTCATTTAACTTTCGCTCGTCGTCGCGGAAAGTGATAACGCCGCGAGAGAAATCTTCGTCCGTGTTGTTTGGCCGGGCGCATCCGCGCTCACGGTATCTGCGGGCGCTTCCCCACAGCGCGATCCTTTTTCCGTTCTATTTAATTTAACTCGATCAATCAAATCGCGCGGAGACGATCGTGACAATGCGGATAAGTGCGGTGTCGAAATGAGCGGCGAGCCGTCGAGACGTGCCTATTAGGGATGGACACGACGATTTCTGGGATTAATGTCGAACGGCGAACGCGATGAGTCGTCCAAGAGCCGGGCAGGGGAGGATGTGGGAAAGGGCGAAGCGAGAGTGAAGATCGGGAGTGCTCGAGGGTGATTGGTGCGCAATTGGTTGAAACTGATCCGCGGCGATTTCTAGCGCAAAGAACGATTAGTATAGTAATGTGATGACATGGTAATGCGCTGGATATGTCAAAACTGGTCAGTGGAACTTTGGATGGAATTGAGTTGAAAATAGGGAGGATTATCGAACAGTGCCTTGACCCTAGATTTTGCCTTCTTAGGATTAGTTTCTTTGAAGAGGATAGCCGTATTGAAATATTGTAATCACCAGACCTTTTTTAAACAAGTTCCATCCATTCTTGGGGAATTCCTGGAGGATTCTTGGAGGCGATTCCTTTCACCGGAAACAGGAAACAGCTTGGAGTGTCCACTTAGAAAGTACTTAGAGTACTTTCGGTGGAATTCAGTTGAACAGCCTTCTCAGCGATCTTCATATATTTCATGTTTTGGCTAAAATTCTATTAGAAGAACTGTACAGCTTAAGCTTAAGCCTTGTTTGGATTATATCAGTTCCTTTAGTACATTGGACAACTTCAACACCCTCGAAAGATCATATATATCCCATCCTTAAAATAACGCATATAAGTGGGTTATTGAATATCCAACTCATTGAATGATTTGAAGGTAAATTTTATATCCAAGCACATCCTGGAACTGTAATTGCTCACATGGGTGGATACGAAACAAAATTTGAAACGGGAATTTTCTAATTATAGTTTTGGTTCACAGAGCAGCGATCAGCGTTGTTCCGATTGAAAGATCACGGTACGACTTTTTCCGGAATTTCGTTTGATCTCACCAAGCGCCCGCGAAATATCACCCTTTATCCAGCTTTTCCTTCCATCCATACAGCAACCCGTAAGTTCTTTGTTTTTGTAAACATCAGAGACGAAATGGAACTTCAACGTTCCATTAGCGCCTAGCTGTCCCACTTCCCTTTTAATTACTGAATTACTCATTTTCAACACCATAAACGGGTTAACATCCTTTGAAAAACGCCATAAAACGCACTAAACTCCTTCTCGCGAGCGTATCTCAAGTTTTATGGTCGATTGGCGGCTCTTAACTTCGCGACAAATTGGAGACCGGTTCGAGTTGCGAGTGAGTGACCGTGCTTAGTCATCCCGGGAGAAGAAGTGCGCTGCACGTGTTCGGTCCACAACTGGACGCGCACAGAAGTACGATGATAGGATAGAAGTCCATCCATCCATAAATTCTCAGTCATCCATTTCTAAGAGTGTTTTTCACTGGGATGAGGACATGTCCTATCCTCCAGGGCAAGTCCTCCCTGTTCCATTGACAAGGTCCAAAAATGGTCAGGGATTGACAAATTGATGATGTCCTATTCTCCTCCTCGTAGGTCCAATCATGATCAGGAATTTGACATGGATAAGTATGAGAAAAACTACTTTATTGTCGAACATACAAAAGTGATAAAAAATAAAAGAGATTTAGGACCGTCTTCTGACTCTTTGCCTCCTTAATCTCAAGTTCCAAATCATTGGACGTTCTTCTCGATCAAACAGGATGTTGCCCACCGAAGAACGGCGTTTTTGTCGATAGACCGTCCTCCCTTTCAGAGGATCTGGGAACTGTGTTGAAGCGATTACCTAGTAACAAGTTAATCCAATCGACGACGTCCGATTACGGGCATTCCGATTTATTGGGTCACTTTAGATTTTATCGTTGAAGAAGTGGGATGTTCACGGTGTCTCTCCTTGTAAAATTAGTTGGGTGTATGTTGAGATAAGAAAGCGCAAAGATCACCGACCTGTGGGTTCGTTCAGTACACCTAGAAGCTTATCTTAGCGCTTCAAGGGGAATGGAATCGCATGAAGCACCTTTGCTGCCTGATTGGTTCCAAACAAAAACCGTTACCCAACTGTGACCACGGTGTAACCTTGCAGCGTTTGTGTAAACTTGCAAAGGCCACTCACAGTAAGCTCCGGAATGTGGAACCGGAAGCAAGAAGCGGCGGACCGTTTTTACGACAGCGACTTTAACGATTTCCTTCTGTAGGGACGCGATGACCAGTTTAGCCGTTAAATGGTACTGGCGTGACAAGGTTAGCGCGTCGTAAAGTACCTATTCCTTCTTTTCGTGCTTGGCAGAGCGATATGCGACACTTGTGCATTGAATTAATCAGATGGAATATTTTAGGCTGTTGCACTCAGGGTTCGAAGTGTTAGAGAGCTTGGCCAAGAGCAACAGATGGTTATCCGCTTTGGGTTGAAATACTAAGTGGAAATCTAGGTCAATGAAAACTAGAGGCTTCTGAGCCTTTAAGGTCGAAATGCCTGGGAACTAACCATTGGAAATCCAGGTCAATGAAAAGTAGAGTCTTTTGGGTCTTTTGGATTGGGTTACCTGTGAACGGAACAAACGTTTTCTGATGAGCCAAATGAAATAAACTTTGAAATATTTGATCCTAATTTTCAACGGTCATTATCTGCTTTGGTGTCGTTCGTTTGTCGTTTATCTCTCCATACCATAATTTACTTTTTCTCCCGCCGTATTGCTGTACATTGCCCAGCCACGATGCAAGAACATCTCCTTACAGATAACGTTTTTGCCCAGAGAGGATTCGATGCGGGATCTCCTAACAAATTTGTTGTTTTAACCCTGCAGTATCCACCGATCACTCGCATTCCAGCCATCACAGCTTTATAGCCAGCCCCAAACACCTCTCACTTCCCAGCCGGCTTCCAGTTCCCCTATCCACAGTGACTCACATACTCCAGCCCCTCCAGAGCTAGCCACTTAAGGCTCCTCTTCCATTCAAGACCCACTCCCGAGGCTGTGCGCCAGCGCCTCCGGGAGTGACACAGATCGCGGCGTCTCGTCAAAACAACAAAGGCGTCGGTGGGAGGTTTCGCCTCCTCCCACGGTCGCCCCTCTGGAACAGCAGGATAACAATCGGTTCGCCTTCTTTCCAACTAAAACCGTTATCGGGTCATCTCGACGTGGGCGATTTGAAATATCCGCCGGGGGCC
>KN169246.1:448-12471 GCA_000757755.1 Steinernema glaseri
AAAACCGAAAACCTTATCCTAATGGTGGTACCGTTCATACAAAAAAAATGTGTGAGGACTGTAAGCTGGATCAAAACTAGTCATATGAAATTTGTAAACAACACCTCAACCCTGTAACGGTGGGAGGAGAGATCAAAATAAACAATGACTAAATAAAGAGGGACGACTTATCTGATAAGCCGCAGTCGGTTCCTTTCCTTGTTTTGATCTTATTCTTTCCTCGAATCGAGGATGACTGCTCTTACTATTCTCTTCATTTTCACCACTCTCCTGCTTTGTGACCCTGCAGAGTTCGCTCCCGTTACAGGAAGCGGTACGGCTTATACCGGTACTTCTGATAGTGGCACCTCTACCGGTTCCGAAACCATGTCGTCCACCACGATGACAAAGACATCTGCGGCGCCAACAAGTGAAACGAGAGCGCACTCATCGACAGAGATTATATCCACTTCAACCACAGCACCTCCTACGAATCCTACGTCCGGACATCCAACAAGCACCACCAACACCACTGTCACATCAACAACGACTACAACAACTGCTTCTTCGACGAAAACAAATCCGACCACACCAGAGGGTTCTTCTGCATCTTCGGTAGCAGATAGTACACCAACAAGTCGTACAACCGAAGAGGTCCGCTCATCTACGACGACTAGTGGTATCACGACCGACCATGTTACTACAACAGAGGAACACGGTATGTGCATGAAAAATATTGCCCTTCCTTATATTTTTCAAAATTGTTTTGAATACGTCCCGTTTTCTTTTTTTATAAAGTCACAGGGTCTGATATTTTGTGCAAATCTCATGATAAAAACAGACGATTAAAATTTTCACTGAGCCTTAAGGGTAGCCAAATTTTGGTAGCTAAATTAAGGGTAAATAAGGGTAGCCAAATTTTGTGTTGACCTTTAATACTGTGTACAGATACAAATGCAGCTGCATGCTGAATACCATTACCTCAAAAATTGCTAAATGCCAAAGACTATGCTGTCATGCAGATCTAAACATGAAGCGGTTTTTTATTTCGATTATCGGCCAATGGAAATGCGATAGAGGTAACCAAATTTTAAAACCACCTGTACAAGTGTACCGCTACGAAATAGAGATTTGTAAATTGCGTCAGTGCATTAAGATTAAAAAAATGGACGGCCTCAATATTTACAGTAACAATATTTACGGGTGACAAATTCGTGAATCACTAATCTTGTTTGTATACACTTCGTCAAATTGATATGTCCGTTCAAATATTTACGGTTACTTCTAGTGACGACAACCACGGCGAAATCTGGCTCAACCGCTTCATTTGGATTCACCGTCCTGTCGATGCTCTTCATCTACGTTCTGAACTGATAACTTTTTGTAATATGTCTACCATCATTTATTAATCTTTCCATGCTATATACAATGTAAAATTATGTGTTACCCTTTGGCTTAGTTCACTTAATCAACAAAGATAGACAGGTGTACAGCGACACTTGTGAGGAGAGACGAACTTGAAGGGAAGAAACTACGTCGAAGACCGGTATTCACTTTGCTAATGGCAAGGACAGCAAAGGCGTTAATGGTAAACAGAGGAAGCGTAAATGACAAGAGGAGAGTCACACGGGACAAACAATGATGGTGAGGTGATCAGGCTTCTTCTTCCTTGTAGAAACGACGCATTTTTACAAAGTTCTGAAAAAGACTACTGAAGGCCCACAAGGGAACGTTTAAATACCTTGGGAGTAGTAGTGAACCGGAAGCACGTTCCCGCAGGAATGATGATAAAATCTCCGTACTCACACAGGATTCTGACCCAGAGCCCGTTCTTGTCTTCGACATCGTAATAAGCAGAACCCTCAATAATCATACGGGCCTGGTCTTCGTCAACTTCGGTCTCTTCGAACAGCTCCGCAATCTGAAGAGGGTTGTTTTTTAAGTGTTTTTACATGAGTACAAGGATGTTTTGAGTACCTTCTCGGCGAAGTCGATTGTTGTTTCACCGTCGAGTGTGTACGTGTCTTCACGATTCAGAGATCGCTCCATTTTCAGAAGGCCGATTCTCTTCGAGAGAGCCACAGGATCATGCGTGTCCAGCTAGAGAAGAAAAATGGGAGCTAAACAAATTTGACCAAAACTGGATACCTTCCAGTAGAGCGTTCCGGTTCTTTTGGTCAACTCGTCCGGTGTGATCTTCTTGGGAGGGAACATGTGATGAGGCAGACGAGGGTCTCCGCAGGGATAACACTCCATGTACCAGATCTGCACCATTTTTTGACGGTTTCTGCAAAACTGGAAAATGCCCTGAGTGGAAGGTGGCGTAAGCGGGAGAGGCTTAGTCGCGCAACGTTACAACACCGCAATTGGCAAGACATCTCTCTTCATCTCCGTTACCACACGACGTTGAACGAATGACGGCAAACCGCCGAAACCAGTTACGGTCGCACCTCGCGTCTCTCTCTCCGTCTGGTCGTTTCTCTCCGCGCGTGGAAAGGGAAAGCTCTGCTCCAAGAGTGGACCGCTGATCGTCGGCAACGCCGAACCCGTCTTATATGTGGGGGCGCATGTCGACCTTGGCTCTTAGAGTTGCGCAAACATCCCTTGCGGCTGTGAACCGGACTAGCGTGAAAACCGGAGAAGAGCAGGCCAAACAAGGAGAGCACTGAGAAGGGAAAGCGGTTCATTGCGGTGAGTACGGAGTCCAGTGCGCAAGGCTGGAACGCCCATTGTTTTCGTCGGTTTTTCGGTGGCAAAAAGGTAAACGGTACTTTCGAGAGGGTGGGTAATTTTATACGTAAACATGTCAAGCCATCCGATTGAACAATCTACAAGGTATACCGTTGGAAAGGGAAGGGGCAAATAAACACGTTAAACTTATGCACACCTTGCACTTTCTTTCGCCTACTGAAGCAATCAAAACTCAAGATAATAATCAAGGAACGTGCTTGCCCATTTTATAAATTTTCTGAATAGCAGGTGGTTGCTAAAAGAACGACCCTTAATTTTTTTCGACAGTGGTTCTGAGAAAAAAATTGCTGCTTATGCGAAATTTGTAATTTTACTTGGATCCTATCTTTAAGCAAACATTACAACCAAATAGGAGTGAAGAAGTTCGTGAATTCTTCGTAAATGACCAAATGAGTCACCTGACGAATTCGGCAAGGAATGCACATCAACCTGTGTACTTTACAATCAGTCCACCCTCCAACAAAAAACAGTTGGACGGCGAATTCCCTAGAAAAATCGTAATGCGAATCAGCGAATTTTAGGGCGTATTTCACTTTGTGCTGAAGTGTAACCGACAGTAGCCTCAAATTGCGGTATCGTAGCGATGGCCTTCAAAACCTACAGACAAGGGTCTTGAGTGTTGCTGTTTTCCCGCAATGTGCAAAGTGACCGTACCCCACCAAATTCGCGATTCAGAGCGAAAACCGTTTCAGGAACGTAAACTCGACTCGCGCTGAATGGAGGTTTCCCGTTTTTATCTGCGGTTTTACGGCGCTGTTGCCAAAACTGACGAACTCAGTTCTTAGTTGGGCGAACGGAGTGATCGCCGTGCAGAGATTTCGCTAACCACAAGGTACAGAGGGTGGGAGCCACCCGTTATGTAATCGCCGCAATTAGAAAACCAGTTAATATTGCACAGCTCTTCCCTGTTCTTAGAACCAGACAGCGTTCCGATTTGCGCCAAGAGAACACAAGACAAAGCGCAAAGGGGCGAGCACGTGACTTCAGAGCCAGGTAAGAAGCAAACCGACTGCTTGCTTATGTACCAATTAGCCGAGCTGGGATGCTTTTATACCCAATTTAGACGATGGCTTTGAGTGGGAGTTTCGGTTTCGCTTCCGCACAAGGGAACGGGCTTTTCCGCCTACCAACTACCTGTTGCGGCTTCTTCTTGCGGCATCAGGTGAACTCGCAAAAAGCCGCGGCTCCGCGCGTGCAGAAATTGAGTTCCAGCAGCAGTTCCACTTTTACGGAGCACGCAAACAATTGCGATGTAATGCCGCTGTCTAATTATATACTGCCGCTGGACAAACAATAACGAGGCGAAAGTGTGCCCTAAAGTGGAGTGAGAGTCTAAGTGGGTGCCGAAGCAGTTTGGCGAAGGAATGAAACAAATATGTTCCTGGATCCTTCTTATCTTTCTGTTTTCCAAAAATATTGTGGTCATTACTGTGCGCCAAGTTTGTCGATCCTTACGCGATAATTTTTTGATCGTTCGCCGTTTGGACGTGCCATAACTCAGAACGTTATCCTATCTCGCCTACTAATACATCATTCCCAAAATGTTTGCACTAGGGGCGAAAACAGCAAATCACCGTCTTTACGTAAACACGATAGCAGCTGATGATCTTACGCCCATGCGGAAGCGTAATGGTCCGCATAGGACAGTATGGCATTTTTGTTCCGAAGTTCGTGAGGAAATGCATCGGCTACCACAATTTACATCCGGAGACCAGAGCGTTTTTCCTAGTCCGATCGACCTATATATCATGTATCAGTTCCAATAATACACAATGTGACACCACAGAACACGTGCGGAAGAGGCCGTGAAGAAACTCGCACGTACGGCGTCCATTAAGAGCGAAAACCTGCACCTGCACAATTGGTACACCTGGTGAGCAATGACGTGGGGCTACCACAAAATGAGAAAAAATAGCCAAGCCACTACAGTTATCTTTAGCTGCTTCATCTGCAAAAAATGTACCCTTTGAGCAAGGTATAGCCTGTCCCCACGTAAATTTTTGGTTACAGCTAAAATGACAGTTTTAAATTTGTCTTCGTTTGTCGAAGGGTAAATCGCCTTAAAAACGTAAAATAAATATGACACTGAACACCCAGAGGCTCTTCACTTTTTGCTTCTTCATGATAGCCTGTTCTAAACTTCAAGAAATTTCCAGCGGTTGTTCAAGGGAACATAAGGTTTTTCAATGGATTGCGCTTTCAATTCAATTAATTCACGCAGTGATGGCAAACGGAACACGCAATGCAAACTGCGGGTTGCGAAAGTTCAAGATGCTCATTTTTTCAGAGGCGATTATTGCATACTGCAAGGAAATGATCAGCACAGCAGACTTTCCATTTTTAAGTAGGCTTTTCCAATACCATTTCCAATACCTATCACAACGGCGTTCCAAATGTCCTTTACAGATTTTAGCATTTTAGTTTACAATTTCAAGATATATTCCAACCGCAAAAAGTGGATGTGGACATGTTGTGTGAACAAAAGTGGACATTTTCAGCTGATTGGGTGGGCACATCCAATGCATGTTGCTATCCTCTGCCGCAGAACACATCACGGCTTGCTAGCTGTAACGTGCTAAACGTGTTTTAAATACGAAGCGCTTAAAAACAAGTTCCTGTGAGAGCTTCGTTTGGGTCATGAAAATTTAGATGTAAAAATCGGTTACTTGGTTGCTGACAGAAGTTTTTCCACATCGATACAGCTACGTAAACGGATGCGCACACAATCAGTGATACAACAACGCTTGAACGGACGCTATGGCACATTAAAGGAACTGATTAGTCTGAGCAGTTCCATTTCATGGAGCCAACTAGCCTCTGGTCGCGCTACAAAACTTTTATCCCACGAGTAAAATGGCGATCACACGATGAATGAGTTAAAAGTGCGAGCGGGCGTTGAGGCAAAAGAGGAACGGACGAGTCGGAACGAGTCAACAAGGAGCGGGATGAGAAGACATCATGAGTACAGAACAGGTTACACCGGAGTCAAGTGCAATTCTCCTCAATGAGCGGGTGCAAAAGTTTCCATAAGATGCACGAAAACCATTCAATGGATGGGTGGCGGCGTGACATGAAGAAGAAGAAGATATGCAAACGGCGACCACTTTTCGCATGCACCGTTCGGACCTCCGGGGGTTCGAATTTTCTTCGCGTTCTGCATAAAGACGAAAACAGAATAGAGTTAATCCGAATATTTAACGCAGATTAGTCTTTCAGAAAAACGCGGACACACTGCCAATCGAGGGCACGATGACGATGAGGTCTTTAGCAATTTTTTGCATATCGTACTTTTGTGACTTTTAAAATCAATACGACACTCTCTTTTGAATACTTTAAGTCAAACTAGTTGCCAAGTGTCCAGGAAATCATTACTTTGCCATAAGAGAATGGACGCTTGGCAAAATGGACGAAATAGACGAAATGAATGGACGGTCCGATAAAGTAAAAATGCCTATAGAAACTCTCAAATAATTTCGCTTAAGATTTCCTAAGTATGAATACTCCCAGAGGAGCACTGAGAAATTTTTGGAAGGGAAAAGCTCAGAGGAATATGTTGTACGACTAGAACTCTTGTGTGTCACCACAAACTGAATGGGGATCGCATTCGAAATGTAATTTGTGTCGGTGAATAAGAGCAAAGGACGCGATAACATTCTTATGAGCAATTAGATGGTTGGATGACATCGAAAAGTGGATGCCCTCCGAATAACCAGTATTAATGACAGCATCCGTTTGTGGTTTTCAGAGGTGTTGTATCTCTTTGCTTGGCTTCTACGTTTTGAATGTTAGAATCTGCAGTTATGCAGGATTCTGTAAAAAAAGCTATTGCGCATAAAGACTGGCGTAAATTGTGTATAGCTAGAAGCTACTAGATATTGATGCCGATTCGAGTGCTATACCACATCAAGTTGGTCGGTAAAAATGTCTAAAGCTCTGTGTAAAGTCTAAAGCTCTAAAAATGTCCAAGCAAGAGGAATTCATAAATTCATCACATCATTTGGTCAAAGCGTCATTGGAAGTAATATGCAAACAACATACCTGCGGGAGCATTCATGCAATCATCGTGGCTTGCGTTCCCGTGGCGTGCAAATAGCATGAATGCAGCTCCCTAAAGGTGTGATTCGATATCTATTTTTAGTTGAAGAATATGCCCATAGTGAATGATTGCTATTGCATGACCGATGTGCTTTTGAATCGATTTCAACTTTACTAGCGTTTCACTCAGGTCCAGTGAGCTGGTTTATAAGGTTCCCTTTATCTTTTGTTCTTTTTTCGATTCATTCATCCATATGACTTCATTCTGATAAGACCAGCTTAAGGCACGCCGAAAACCATAAATACGCGTCCACAATAGGCGTACATATCATGGGACTTCATTTTCTGATCATTCTCGCAATGGCATTCTGAAAGCGTTCCACATACATGCGAACGTCCAACTTTACAATGCGTCAACTAAATGTGCGGCAGCTACCGATGTTCCACTCAGATAACCGTAAAAAGGTCTGGTTCTCAATAAAATGTTGAAAATACGACCACTTCCCTTACATACCAAACGTGCGTCTGTGGTACTAATTGCTGTCTTTAGTATCTAACTGGCTCAATCGTTTAGAATTAACTTGCAATCTTTAACAAGCTTTGTCAATAAAATAATTCAGTTTTGTTATTCTTACTGTTAAATGGAAATGTTGTTCCTTCTGAAGAAGTCTCTTTTCTACTCCGCTGGGAGTAGACGACAAGTACTGATTGTTTCTCTCCATTGTAAAAGCCCTCTCCTCTTTAGAGATGGGTCGACCATTGTCAAAATAGTAAACAAATAGATGTGAGCGGCTGAAAGGGTCTACTCCACTCAGAAAAATCCTAATAACGTTACGCGATCCGATTGTGTATGATTCGTGGAATTTAACTCAAATTTCCGACCAGTCCTTTATATGATTTCCACGCGAGAGGTGCGCGGCACATATCGCTGCGGCGCTTTAATGAGGCGTTCGTGTTTGTTTCAGTTGCTCTGGTGAGCAGCAGCTAGAGCAGCACCCGAATTTCAGTGACTCAACGGCGACTCGCAGATTCGATTCCATATGATATGATCGACGTGTCCCCTAGGTGTTATTTTCTGAAATTATTATTGTTCATATAGTTGAAGGAGTCGAAGCCGAGCATGTCGTTCAATCCAATTCCGTTGTTTGCAGATTTTTTTTCCCATAATTTTTTTCGGCAACGTTTACAATCTCTGAGATATTTGCTCCGTTCTGCAATACAACTGTAACTTGGACGGGAGATCGTAGCACTCACCGAGCGACACCACTAGATAGGCGCCCGAACCCTATCTGCACAAAATTGCGTGCCCGCAACGCTCAAAAAGTGAGACTACATCCATGCAAGCAAACGCAAGATCTCCACTCGCGTTCATTTACTGTTCGCATTCCGTGACGTGTTTCATCACGGAATGAGCTCTTCCTTAATCATCTTCTATTCCAGGGTAGCTGCATAAACAAAATGCTGCATGTTGATGGCCAACAGCCCGTTCGCGGCGATCAAAGTACGGAAGTCGACCACTCATCTCAAACGGAGCGTCTAGCCAACGCATTGCGAAGATTCTTCATGATGCTTATGCTTACCATTATCAAAAATATGTAATCTTTGCAATCGTTTATATTTGCATACCAAGAAGAACGTATAGTTTCTGTCGGCAAGATCATTATTTTTATATGAATAAATAACTGTTTAGTATACATCTTGTGCCTAAAAATTTCGGATACTGATCTTAAAGGAAATATGAGTGTTCGACTTCCGAACTTTGATCGTCGTGAACGAGCTTCTAATGACTAAAAACGGTCCGAGACATGTATAATCAGAACCAATTGGTATCTGTAAAATCTTTCTTGTCGCGACAACTTTGGCGATACTGTGTTCCAATTGAATTTAATTGAATTTTGAGAAACGACTCTGTGAAAATGATATCATATTTACGATGGGTTACGAAATTAGCTTTGAGAGGTTGCACTTGTAACGTTAGTTAGGACAGGCTTCGCAAACGGTTTAGTGTTCTTCCAGAAAGGAAGAAACGTGATGTTCAAGTATATGTTCTCCTTTGCTTCTAAAACTGTAAACTGTTTTGAATGTGCATCTGTTTGTAACAGTCGTACGAAGCAAATAACACATACGTACAAGAAACACAAATTTTACATCACACTAACGGATTAGGGCGTATGAAATGATAACTATTGTATACTTTCGCAATGTTTTCGACTGTAGGATCAGGACAAGGTTTGGTTCACTATAATATGGGCGTGCGAGAATTGTCTAGTCTAAACAATGGATACATATCTGGGCACAAATCTGATAACGGACACATATGTGATCATAGATCAGATATGTGCCCGGCATCATAGCATGAATTACATGAAAGGTCAATTAGGGAAATATCATAAAGGACACAAAAGCTGGAATGTTGTACAATTAACGGGTATTTTCAATGAAAATTTCATAACGACCGATTAACATTCTAACCACTTAAATGTGTAACTGCAAGTCCGATGTGGCTATTTGGTAGGAGACCGAATTGTGCGCCGCGCGCATGAGACGTTGCATCTTTTCCTGCTCTTTCATGAGTAAGCGTTTGTAGAAGTAGTAGAGCCTAAAAATGCTCAAGTGGAATGAGTCGGATGGTCATATAAGCAGGGACTTACCGAAGGCGCAAAAACAGTAGGGTGTAGAGAGCAAGAACCGTGAGGTCACAGTAGAAGGATTTGTACGTCGAGTCCCATGGCAGCTGCAGTTCATCGTCCCAGATCACCATCAATCGTAGAATCAGGTTTGCGCAAGGCGCGTAGGCAAAACTTAGTTTCTTGGCACGTTCCTCATTGTCTTCTGAAACTGTAAACTGAGCAAATTATTCAAACCCAGCAAAACCTACCGACTCCGTTGGCCAAAAGAACAAGCAGCGATGTGAGGACGATCGTTGCGGATGCAAGAAAACACATCAGCAGTACTTTGTCATACGGGTCATATTCGGTACGGTTGTCTGCAGTAGGTGTAGGTCGGATGAACCCAATGACGCTGAACAGGTATGTTATATTAAGCCTTACCATTTAAATACATACAAGAACAAGAGTTGGAAGCCAACCGTCCACGATACCATGACGACACCAGAGATGTATACGAACATGTTGCTTTCGCTAAACAAATTACCTTTATATGACATACATGTGTAGTCGGAACCTACAATTCCTGCAAGTTGATGCGCCATAGCTTAAAGACCACATAAGTCAAATGGAGTCCTGGTCCAATTACACATAATATTACTTCACCGTTATGGAAGCTTTCGACTGCACATGGATATGAGTAGATCATTAATATTGGGTACCAATACAACGGAAACAACCAGGAGATGCGATGCTCTCCTGGTATTGAGAGATACGGTAGGTTGACCATAAGACCGTGGCGAGTACGTGTAAAAACTCGCACTGAGGCGGATTAACTCTGAGAACTGAGTACAAATTGCTTTGCGGTATCCGGATCTTGCGTGCCTGGGGCACGGTGCAGAAGATACGAACATAGGTCTCTGAGCCTAGAGCAGCTTTGCTAAAATGTTGCAAATTCCTTATAGGAACGCACCACAAAGCGCAGATCGTGCAACGTTTTCGTAATTTTAAAAATCGTAATTTTAAGCGCAGATCGTGCAAAGAATTGGAAGCGATATAGTGTTCAGAGAAGATGACCGCTGGTGGCGGAAATAGTACAAGGCAAACGAGTACCAGGAAGTGGCATTAATAACGCTTCCTTGTTGATCCCATGCGCTCCCTTTCTTTCTTCTTTCATTGTGTTTGGGGATTTTGACTTAATTTTGGGGATTTTGCACAGGTTGCATTCAAAAATGATGAATTGTTCATTAACATATGAAGTATTTGCGGTTAGCTTATTGCAGCATCCATGGACTGGATTTACCTTGACTGTTTCTCACAGCTAGTATCGCATGATATTTGAGCAAAATAACGTATGTGTCAATCGTAAGTATCCTTATTTCATGAATGTTTGTCGAGATAATCGCATTGAATAGCGACGAAAGGCAAATGTGCTATGAGATTATGATGATCTCTTGGCTAAGTGATTTGGCTGCAACGTTAAGAGCGGCCAACACCTGTCCGCTCATGAACCGGAACCTGCACGTTTAGATCGAACGCAATATTGCGTGACATATGCGTAATTGAGGTAGCTCAGATACCACACAAGTAATGTCGTCGAGCGAAGTATACGGTAACCGTTCGTTGACTGAAACTCTTAAATACAGAGCACTGTATGTTGTGAAGACAATTGTGTGCTGGAGTTTACCTCCGCAAAAAGAGTAATACTCCAGAGTAGTACCGTACACAATACATTCTTGATTGACTAGTCAAGTTCAAGAAATTGTATTCCGATGTACCTGAAGCGTAGGCCTGTCGCACAATATGCATATATTACGTGCAGTAACTTCTTCACATAATGTGCCATCCACATGTCATGCCATTAATCCTGAGCACGACTCATTTCTCATGGTTCACTTAAACGAATATCATCTTCAAGTGAGCGATGAGAAAAGACTCGTGACCAGATTCAATGCCTTTTCCACATAATAAATTCAGGTAAAATAGTGAGAGATCGTTAAGAGCGAAGAATATTCAGCGACGGTATACTGCGAACTATGTGCAGTTCTCTCAACACACACGCCAGTGGAGCAGCCGCTCGCCAGGTGTCTCAAGCCGCGAACTGACTAATCCCGCTTAACGGAAATTGGGTGGCCCAGCCCAGCATCGCCTAATGACCTAAGACGGCAATATGCAATTTGCGATCTTAGCGGTTAATCCGTTGGGGTCCATAACATGATTCATATCGTCAATCAATCAAACTACTAAATAAAAGAGAACAGTCTGAAAGTATACGTCCGTCCGCATGCCACGACCGAACGTGAGAAATATGTCTGCTTTTCACGATAGATGTTTACATTCGCTGTGTGTGGCCTCTTGTAGTGCTTGCACGGTGACTAGATTTGCCAATCCGCACTCTCCGCACTCGAGAAATGGTAACAACATGCAATTTGCGCGGATAGCCCCATTAGTTTTCAGTATATTCAGAATTGGTTCATGCAACAAAGATAGTACAGGTACAGAGACATAAAGACGTGCTGAAAAATCGTTAAAAAACGGAATCTATGCGTTTTTAAACAACATGATATACTTCTTTATATTAAACGCTCATTAAATATATGACCTTTTTTTTAAATTAATTAAATTAATGAACCCCTTCCCAACACGTTTCAA
>KN169246.1:18190-44139 GCA_000757755.1 Steinernema glaseri
AGCTCCAACTATACCATCGGTGAGTACCCCAACAGTGAGTAGAAATAAAATTCCGTGTCTTGTTAATCTCTGAATGTGAGGAAAGAACTTGAATGTTCCTGAGGTTAGAGGTTCATGCTCCAAATGTGTCCCTGAATTGAAACATTTGTAGCACAACGTACCGCAATTCCCATTTTGTATCCGTGTACCTGCACAATTGTCATCATGTGAGGTTCCATCGGGCCTGCATACTTAAAAGTGCGAGACTTTCCGTCTAGTGACGTGAAGAAGCCGCTCTACATTCTCTGCAACGTCCGCAGAGCGATAATTCCGTCTGGCGATCTGCATACCTTTGGACTGCACTTTGGTCTTCAGTTGGACACATCTTTCATTCATTTTTTTTATATCAAGTATGCTCCTTTCAGCACTAAAAATGTGCCGCATGTGATTTAGCTTTACCGCTTATCAGCCCGGTGGTTCGACGGACGAATTGTGTGCGTCAACAACGTTTCTTTCTGTTTGTCGGTAACCGGAACAAGACCAAACAGATTAACGACTCCGTTGATTTTTACTCCGTGGGTACCACATCGTTGTCTGTCTGCTTCCTTGTGTCAAAAATAATCGCAAGGTAAACTATAGACATCCAACAGGAGAAATTTTGGCGAACATTATTACGGATGTGTTCCAAACATTGAACTACGACCCAAAACTCGATCACTGCATATTTTTCTTTTTTCTTATGATAATAAACGGTGTGAGAATGGAAGACCACTCGTTGTCGTCGATCACGCACACATTGGCAAAATTTAGGGCGTTTACAATGAGAACAATTAGCGACCCGAAGGACAATTTGTTATGTATGCAACACTTCCAGGAATAAACTCAATATGTGCGATTAGTACCATAGTGCACTTTGTGTGAATGCGGAAAATGAGAATTTCAGTTTTAATGTGAAAGCATATCGCATAGTTCACCACTCCGTGCAGAAATAGGATGCCCTAACAGAAAGCAAGGCAATGTGATATAGATATCTAATATTGCGACCAACACATCCTTGGGATGGTTGTCGTTAGTAATCTGATAATGCTTCCTTTGATGTGTTCGCCACCCCTCCCCGAAATGTGCTTGCATAACACCACAGGCGAATACATTTTCACAACACAACCGGTATAAATGTTGCATTTGTTGCCGATATGGGTATATGGCTTTTCAAGCCTAACGCTTTGCAGCCTAACCGTAAACCTTTGCCATAGAAAAAGACTGCCTCCTTATTGTGGTGGGATCTACCTGCTGTAGAAATGTCCATTTATATTTTCCGGCTACACTTTAAGTGCGCAATTTCAGTTTGGTACAATCGTGGTGGGACCACTTTTTCCAATGAAAGTGTGGGCGTGCACATATGTCTGATCCTCCTTTATTTCTTATATTTATGTGGTAGAGGATTGCAGCAGGATCACAAAGAATATCTCTCAGTCTACTTCACACAGAAGTTCCTCTGTGAGACTTGCATATCAATCAGTCCGCACTTAAAGATTGGAACTGACTTTCTGTGTGAATGGAAGTTTGTGGGGAAACCCTGCACCGACTAGTTCTACCACACATGATTAAGATAAATAATTAAAGTCAGGGAAAATGAGGGCACGCCCTGAAAGTTTACTTCGTACTCTTTAAGCACTCGCACGTCTTATCCTGCACACAAGTGTCGCCGCTGCCATTTTTGCACACTTTTTATGGGTGTTCCCATTTGCTCAATGCCTAAGTCACTGCTTACATTCATTATTATGCTATCTACTGCTCCCTGTTCACTTTCAATACAGTGTTATAATGGCGACGAAACGGTATGGTTGCAACACATACGCATGTGACCGTTCCTGGAATTACAGTTCATGCACATTGGACCAGGAAACTACTCATTCTGTACCTATCATCCTGGCACTGTACACACCCCTAGCCTCATGGAGGGACATGACGAAGCGGAAGGTTTTGCTTTCGTGGTGGACTTTTTCGAGGCCCGAAATGGGATATTTCACATGGACTTCGTGTGCTTTCGTGAGGTAACTTGGTCAAGCCTGCCATATTGCTGTATAAACCAATATCTTTCAGAAATTTAACTTTCCAATCATTACCAAACTCAACAAGGCCATATTCGAAGAGATGTTCCGATGTGTGTGTGCGACGGACCTCTGCAACGATCCGAGGAACTTTGCTGCTCATGTCAACGATGCTCGAATCAAATTCAAAAAAGACACTACCTCCAAAAGAGAAGCACACTGTTGATATTTCAACGCTGTAGCTGTGTTTTTATTTATGGCTATAAATTTGTGGCGGATGTACCACGTACCACTGCCATCTAGCAAGAAAAAGACCTCCGAGCTGGCCAGTCCCTAAGCGAAAAAAATGCGGTGGGTTTTGGCGCGACTTTAATGTTGCCAGTAAGCGTCTTCGCTTCGAGTATTCGCAACATCCGTCATGCATGCATGACTTCCCTTGAGCTCCTCTGAGCCGCAAAAGTGTCCGGAAATTGGAAATTGCACGCAGTCAGACTTCGCCCGCCGGGGATTAAACAGCCAAAGGTCACTGCGAGCAAAGGGCACGAGCACGGATGAGCGTTCGTGCAGATAGGCGGAAAAATGCCATTAAATTGAGCATAGAACCATCGCTAGAAGGGCAAGGGTGGGTTGGTCGTTTGTGTAGTTTGAACAGGAAGTGTGTTGATATGTATAGTAGCGAGAATAGCAAAGGAGCACATTGCGTGTTCCAGTGGATTCCTTCAGGATCGGTTGAATAACCATCGAACTCACAGGGCAGTGAAAAGACACGTCGGCTTCGAAAATATGCATAATTCAACTAGACAGTAGTGTATGTATGTAGCGTATTGTAACGACTATCTGAAATCTATTTCTGTTCCGGATAAATTGCGATAAAATTCAGTATCTGTAGTTAATCTTGATATCTTCAATTTAACTGTAGGCTGAAACTAACTTTAAAAATGCTCTGAACAGGTTTTTACCGTTCTGCCGGCGAACCTAAAATCGGACTCTGGGGAGAATAGAGAGTATATTGCCCCTTTTAAATGTAAACGTGTAGTAATAGTGTGTTTATGTCTGTTTACAGTCTCTCTTGGGACATATCAATGTGAGAGCGTTTGTCTCATAGTTAACTCATCGCGCGGGCCGTTGCTTCCTGCTCTCTGCAACCAGACGACGCAGCTTAGAGAAATCAATTGGCGCGCGGCAAAGTTGCAGTGCGTGTAGAGCTTTGTGTAATGGCACAAAAACCATTGAAAAGAAGAGACGTAAAGAAAACGACAGCATGCGGCGCACGCCGCAACAGCACTTTTCGTCTGGAAATGGCAAATTTGGAAAATCTCCTCAATTGCGGGTTATAGGCTCAGTAGTGTGTCACATTTCTTTGACGATAATAGTCTAACGCTTTTTCACCTTTGGCCCTTTATTTGGCCCTTTATTTGAATAGATCGGGCAGTTTGTTCTATCGTTCTTTTGCAGAGTAACTTATGCGATTGTCTGTGTTTGCAACAATGACAACACGTTGTTTCTCGCTGCCTCCAACCGTATCACTGTTATAGTATTCAAATTAAGAAACCTAGCTTACCAGAAAATGCCTAATTTCATACGTCGGAAAGATCAAACGCTGCTTGAATAAGATACTGTAGGCACACATAGCTTATTTCGCGTGAGATCGGAAAACACGTTTACAGTGCAGCTGTCCGTAGCATACGAACTGTTTTTCTCGACATCCAAAGAAAAAAAGGTTTCATCTGCTGTTAAAATGTGTCACGTTTTTTGTCACATTTTCGTCGTTTCTATAAATATACCGATTTTTTTAGTAAAATACCGATTTTTATTTACGCCTGTCATTTGTTCCCCCATTCGCCCGCAGCTCCCTCTTCGGCCGGGGCGGTACGCCTCCACGAAACTTCGCGAGCCTCAACCTTTGCACTCTCTCCGTCTTGTCGTGACGTTGACATCGAGGGGATTTCTGAGAATGCCTAGCTACGGTGTTCGTTAAGCGGAAGACTTCGTGGGGATGGTCGTGCCCGGCGCGCTCGCCGCTCGCACAGACGTGTCTGCAGAGGCGTCGGAAGAGGCAAGCGAGCGCCGCGTGGTTCGAAAACGGCACGTATTTTGGATGCTCGAAAAGACGGACTCGCTGTTCAGAGCAAAGGTCGCCCGGACAGCGCAGCGAAGCCAGGGTTCCTAGAAAATAGCAATAACAGTATACGGTATTCAAGTATGCTCAAGGAATACCAAGAAAAACAATGAAAAAAGTTTTGTTTAGTACGGAATAGAGGCCAAGAGCATATGTCGCATTTTATGGACATTGCCTACATCAGTCGTTTGCTATCCGTTTTCCTGACCCGTACACTAAAAGCCAGTACGTTTTTTTCATTTTATTCCCAGTCCTTGCTAATCGGCCTTGAAAGGCACAGTGAACATTGATTGTCTGTCATAGGTTAACGAGATCAGAAAGCACAATTTTCAAGGACAACCCCGCAGTGCGGTTACTCCCGACTGTAGTCTTCCGTCTGCCAACTAGTTTACGGTCGAGAAGTCGTTCTCAAGAGTACATTGACGTCACCGAACGCAAAGGGTGTTTTCGTTAAACAGACCACCGTTCCGCCCTCAAAATCATCTCTACCGTATACCTGAGAGAAAGAGTTCGTGCAACTCGAAAGATACATTTTTCGGCGAGCGCGTTTATTTGCGCAGTTCGGAGAAGCTCGCCTTTTTTTCGTACGGCAAACAATGAAAGGCTCTTCAAATTTCTGATTAGTATCTCTCGAGAGGCGCGTTTGGGGATGCCAATTCAAAATGAAGAGAAGCAGAGACCACTACACGGAAAATCAGGAAGCACAATGAATTCTGGAAGGTGCATAGGAAAAGCTCGCCATTTCACTCGTCAAAACCGACAAAAGGTTCCTTCATTCTCTGATTTGATCTTGTTTACAAATAAGTTGACTGACAGATGGCTTACGGGATTTTGAAAAATATATCGATGATCTAATGTAATCCCATGTGTCAAAACGATTGCCAGTGAGCCTGAAGAAGACGAAGACGCGGAATAATCGGGACGTTTGGGTGATTGTGGGCAATAAGTGAAGAATCTCAAAAATTTCAGCCCACTGTTTCTTTCGGTGCTGTTGCTCAACATCAGCAACCGCCGCTGTTTCTGATTCTTCTCACATAACAGGCAGTTATTGGCTCTTCCGGAACTCTCCAATCCAGAACCACCGTAAGTGAGATTGTTTCGCCCACCCGTGCCATGAAAGTTTAAAAGTCGTCAAGGTCAGAGGCTGCTGAAGTGCTTCCATCCCGAAGTGTGCATTGTTTGCTCTTGGCGCACTCCACATTCATTCAGGACAACACGCTCCCGCCCACTAGTGTCCACGTGAGTGTGCGGGCCCCGAGTGTCAAATTTTACCAAAACAGTGTCAGGCTGGCTGCAACATGCTCGCGAAGTTATTCGTGCTGTCACTCCTCATTTCGTGCGGCTCATCCATAAGGTGCTACAACGAAAACGAACAGGTCAGTCAACATGTGTAAACTATCCGCGGGCTAGTGTGCTTTGTAGGGAATCGTCAGTGACGAGGATAACGACTTTGCCCTGTGTGTGTATCGCCCAGCAACAAGTAACGCATCGGATCGCGCTTATGGCCTACAGTTCGCAGACCATCCAATGGTGGAAGATCCTCTGCTGAACATACAAGATCTGTTCTCAAAGACCAACCCTTACTTCCATGTGCAATCGCTATGTTTAACTGAGGTACACGAAATTCGCCTATCGAACATCGTCACTTTGTTATAGGTATACACTATCTCCAATGAAACTGCGTTCTTGCACCGATGCATTTGCGCGACGGACTTGTGCAACGTAGAGGACACTTTCGCCGGCTTTCTCCACCACCAGCACCACAAGAAGCGGCTATCACGACCGAAGCGAAAGTTGAAGAAGCATCACTAAGATAGTCCTGGATTCACAACCCAATGTTTGGCGGAGACTTCCATTCTTGGTTTTGTAAACTCATCACCTCATTCTTTTCAACTCCACCTTTACTGACTACAGTAGATTAGTTGCATCTTTGCGTGTGTTCATATGTATCAAAGTAGAAACATCTGTGGACAGACCGTGCTATGAACAATGTTCATTAAACATTTGCGATTATTTCGGTAAAGCAATAGATACTTTTGCGTAGTGTTGAGCATCACGTTCTCTGGAAACAGTACAGTACAAGATAAAGCGAGAAATAAGAGAAAAGCGAACAGGAAATTAAATCAAATTGTCATTTCATTTTACATCACGTTTCACTTTACACCACATATCGTAAATTGATTACCGGTTCTTTATCAGAACGAACCGTTCGTGTAACGGATGAACCGATCTCTTGAAGGTCACGGGTATATAACAAAGGGTTAGAATGACAAGGACGAACCATTCAAACGTCTTCGGTATGTAGTCCCTTTCGAGAAGACAAGGACGGCTTCTCAAAAGCAACATACCGAAGAAGCTTGGAAATGCTTTTCTAATGGCAGCCACTATACGATTCTTAATTGCCTGCGCAATGTAGTCTGAGGCAGCAGCAGTTTTCAGCTTTTCTTTTTTTACTATCATTTGCCAGAGCTGAATTTTCCCCATATGCATTATGCATCGTTGCGATCCACTGTTATCCTAAAGTCACGTTGCTAATGAGCATATGGCAATGATGCACTTCACAGTCATTTATCGTGAATTCAGTGGGCGCTTGCGTCAGGAAAAGTACGCAGACTGTTACGTAAAACTTTTGCCTCAAGAATTCCTAAGAAAAGAGATATTACCCAGATCCCTAATCTGTTTTGAGTCAAGTAGAGCGAAAATGCGAAGATAAAGCCGGAGCTTAAGCCGTTTTTGCCGCAACCGGTCAAGTTTACTACGAATGCGAATCAGGTCTTGACGTTCTACCGTAATCTGTTCCAAAATTTCCTACGTAGACTCCTTAGGTGAATAGGTTCCATATATGTTTACGTAATCGTTACTCCGAGCAGGAATTTTCTGAAAATTCATGTCTATCCATTTCTGGGCATACGAGGAAAAAGTTCAATCCAATAAAATAGCACTGATCGCGACAGACATGAATCGAATTTATCCCAAGACTTGGTGTTTTATTATACGTTGGAGTTGTGCAGCTTTAGTCATTTCTTGGTATGCGATGATCGAGGGGTCTTATAGGAATTATGTGTAAATTGGTGACCTTTAAAAAACGTCAAATAGAAGCTATTTAAAGTGTTAAGTCCGTGAAGCGGACTGAGTTTTCCTCAGGGATGTTGCAACATTAAGAAACCTAATTATGGAAGGGCCGCCACGCGTCTATGTGGCGATAGGACGCCCTTGATATGCACCCGCCTCCTGTCACCCCTTTAATCGAAGGTTCATCTTCAGTTACTCACGGAAGGTTTCCGCCACGATCACCTCCCACCACCATTGTCATCATGTATCTCTCTGGGATCAAGACGCTCATCCTGCTCTCCACGGTCTGCTGCTATCTGACCGAAGGCCTCATATGCCTGGAAGACGACGCAATGGTAAGAGCGGCATATATTAAATCGTTCAGACTCTGCCGTTGTTCGGTATAGATGTCAGGCCTAGTGCTGTAAGCAGCGGCTCACTCACCTCCAAATGATGCCGAAGCTGATCGTTTTGTAGCCTATTGTTATCACATGTGTCTGGACAGTCATGTTTTATTATATCAGGTCCTTACACAGCTAAGAATCCTCATTTAGGGAAACATCAAGGAAGTCTCGGGCAACTTCACCTACTGCGTGTTCCAAACAACTTCAATCTTGGACAAGGGAAGAAGATTCGGCGTAGGAGCTCGCAACGACGAGACGTTCCTGTATGATCCACACTTCGAAGGAAAGCTACCCTTCCTCTCCGTTCTGTCCATCTGTGTGCAGGAGGTAACTCTACATTCTCTGGTTACGATGCCATTCAATACACTCATTTCAGTATTACACGTGGGGAGTATTCCAAACCATTCCGAACGAAATGTACTTCCGATGCTACTGCCGTACCGACCGGTGCAATGCCGAGGGAACTCTGCTGAACTTCCTAGCCGATCAAGCGTTTCGACTGGACTCCGTTCCTCGTTTGCACTAGAGGATATGGGCGCAAACAGCTCACACGCCAGTATTTGTGATAATCAAAGTATGATATGCGTTCGTTGAAGAGTAGGATAAAGTGAGCGATTGGTACTGTTATGTACAGAAAAACGTACTACTCCGTTGGCACCATAATCTAATAAGAGTCGCTCTTTTGGCCTTTCGCTCTTTTTTCCAGATGCGACTTTATGGTTAGCTTTTTACGTGTTTTTATGTTAGGGAGCATCTATCAGGGGGTATCTTCTGAATATGCACAATTTATACTTGGAATCTGAAAAAAATATGTTGATTAAAATCCTTGAGCAATGAATTCGCAACCCTGGAGCCGTAGTTGCCCACGTCACCGTGAAGAAGAAGCCGCCGTCGTCATCTCAGCAGCTCTGCGGATTCATTGTGTTTGTGATAGACACTTCTTTCTTGTATGTTTGTCATATACATGACCTCTACCTCCAGGAAGGACTGAATTACAGTAATAAATGGTAAATTATTAGAATCCCAAAGTGCAATAGATCTTGTTCTCATCTAAATTTGTTTCAATGAGTCGCGAACAAGGTGGTAAAAGGAAAAAAGAACCGTAAACAGCTAAGAAGTTAAACTGGAGGTACATAATTCTTGTCAATAACATTCAAAAAGAAAATATGAGGAAGATAACTATCAACGTTATGCCGATGGTGATACAGCTGTTTCGTCATCCGGTGACTCAGATAATCTGGAGAGAAATTAAAAGCTTTCCAGATTTTCTTCCAGATTTGTGTGCGTGCTGATCCACCTGAGTTCCTTGTCGCAAAATAACAGTTTCATCAGCGACAAATCAATGTAAGTGAATACAGTTACAGCTCCTATCGTACTTTTACTCCTCATTTTCATCGAAATCATGCTACCGTTAGTTTACCCTTTTAGGAAAAATGCTAAAATATGGTAATCGTTTTTCATAACTTATTTATCTCGCCTCCACGTCTGCCCCGAAAGGCACGGAAGATTTTACCACCACCGAACTGAACGAATGCGTCGTAAGAAAACACCGTTTTCGCGTTCGCTGTATTATCCTTTAGACGGGGTGGTACATTGAGCATCTACTTCTCCGGTAGCGGTTTCCTAGAATTGCCGAGTGGCCGTACGCCCGTCAGACAAACCTAATTCGGTTTTTCCGATAGAATGGCGGTGCTGCATATTTTGCGGCAGGATACCACGTAACGTTAGACCGACCCAGACGCATAGCAAAATAGTGAAATAATGTGAATTATAATAAGTAGGTAGGTTGCAACACTAAAATACTGGTACTTCTATACATCAATTATTAGATCATGCATAGTTCCCTGTCGTGCTTATACAAATATGATGTGTGCGCTTCATTTCTTCACAATCTCGATGAGTCACTAGCTTCCGCAGATATAGTCATTGCAAGTTCCGCTTTCAATAATTAACTACCTTCGCCATCACGGCTTACGTAACTTCCAGTAACGTCAGTGGATGACTGTTCACCGTCTTATGCTCATAAGCAATGGAGATTTGAGAGAAGTGTGTTAGTATATAAGTTGTGCGTTTGAAAAAGACGACTCAGTCTTTAAGGTCTCGGCGCTGAGAGGTATGCTAAGATAGGTTTACAGAAAAATTCCAATGTTCATGCGGCGCTAATAATAATTATGTTCTTCCACCAAGTATGCTTAGGTAACTTGTGTCATCCAATCGCCCAATGGTTTTTTTTTGATTGCCGTACTTTAACTGGAATGATCATAATATCCTTATATGTTTGTCATGTTTTGCTGCTTCCTTCTGGCGTATGACAATACCTGGCAACCGCCATCCGTACGCGTGACAATACCTAGTAACCGCCATTGCAGCCTCATTTTTGCTTCTCATTTGTTTTCGACAATTGACGCAACGTAGGTTTCTGTTCCGCATTTGACTGTGCCCACACGATGGAGTTCAACATGTGTTAGTCTTCTTCAAAATTGCATGTTGTGACTTCCCTAAGTTTTTGCAAGTTTCTGTCTTGAAACGTTGAAAGTTTAAAGGTAAATCAAGAGGATGAGTGCAGCCTACATATCGCACATAGTTTCTAATATATCTTCTCATGTTTACGTTCCTCTCTACCTCATGTTTTCACAGCTAATGGAGATTCGCCTTCGCATTTAACTGACATTTGCTGTCATTTTAGTTCCGGAATTCCTATTTCCGCAGTCACGTCGAGGAAATAACAAACATCTACTGCTCATTAAAATCGCCAGATCCTCCGAAAGTACCGGCTTATTTGGACGCGCCAGCGGTCACTTAACCCACGCACATCGCACTGACGATTTGAGTCCGTTTTTTTCGCAGCAGCTGGGAAATATATAATTCCATTACAAGATTCGTGTTTCCATAAATGAATATTCATTAGAAGGTCAAAAAAGTGTTAACGAGCTAATGAAAGTCTATTTTCAGGATAAGGTGACAAGACAGGTGTTTACTGTTTTCAGGGAAAACACATATAAATTTAGCGTTTCCATAGGGAACTTCGTTTCCATAAATGCACTCACCATTGGTGGAATAGTTAACTTATCGATAAAATTTTGACAAAATAAGAGCAGAGGCTTGATCTTCCTCAAAACCATACCATATTTCAAAACAGCAATATTAGCCTCGCCTACGTCTGACATCATGCATCTGCTTTCATCTGTTGATATATGATATTTTATTCTTGCCTGGACAACCCTCAAAACTATCAAGTGAAGTCAAAACTTGATCGTTTACCCTCATATACCATTGGAGGTGCAAAATAACCATCCGTCGACGTATGGTAAGACGGAGCTTCCGTCAGCAAGTCATTGTCTCTCTCATATCTACTACGTCGTCGATCCTTGTTTAGTCTTTGGCCAACAACCCATTTAGTCGGCGGTTTACTGTGGTGCTACGTCGGAGAAGCTATCGTGCACCTCGATAGATCAAAGGTCCCCATTTACATATGCAATGCTTTATCCAATCTTATATCCGGATAAACCGCGAATTTAGATATTGGATCACACAGGTCATTGTCAGTTTATGTCGCTAATTCGGCCAATTTAGCCGAAAAAATGAGAGGCGAGAAGTTGAGAAAATGAAATCTCTATTTGAGCGTTATTTAAGCGCGCTTTATTCCGACGCGCTCTCCTGCCCACCTCTCGGAAATCGACTCATCCAAGCATGACGCTTGGGTGTTCTTAGTCAACTGCTTATTATGTCTCTGACTATTTAGCGGCGGTCTATTCCGTCGCTCCTCATTCTTGCTGTCCGTTATTCTGTAGACAGGCTATAGTGTTCTGGCTGTACGAAAAGGGCGGCGCTGAAGGACAACATCCTAGATAAAGTTCTCTAAAAGGGCGGTTCCTGGCCCTATTATAAAGTTCGCACTCAAGACCTAAGCTTGTTGATCTTTTAAACCTTTCGGCACTCACCGTCAATTCATCTTTCAGCGCAGTTTAAATCCTTTCCGAGTTCCTTCTTTTCTATGTGGATGTGTGGAGTGAAAGTCACACCTTTCTTCTTGTTTACAGAGCAACTGGGCTTCCGAAAGCCACTACCAGCGCCACTGTCGTTCGCGGTCGTTCCTTTTCGAGCTTCCCTCATCCAGCAATGCTGCTTATCGCGTTCCTCGCTTTTATCCTGGCCGCTCCATGCGTTCAGTCCATCATGTGCTATGAATCTAAAGAGCACGTAAGAACTTCTTCCCATTTCTTGTCGATCGGTAATATTTGTAGGATATCGCAGTAAGCAATGAAAACTTCCGCTACTGCGTCTACCATCCGCCCACGAGCACTCATCCGCTGAAGGTGTACGGAATCGGCGAGTACGACGAGGCAGATGAGATGGACCAATTCCGCATGGCGCTTGACAGAAAATACATAAAAGCTATGCAAACCACGGGAGCAGAACCGAGCTACAGAGTGCAGTCCATTTGCATCTTGGAGGTAAACTTACTTTTTGCTACAAACGCGTACTGTATTTGAAAGTTTCAGAACTTCGAATTCTCTCCAATCGGACTTGGTCTCGAAGCGCTATTTCGCTGCTTCTGTAGTGGCCACCTCTGCAATACGCCTGCCACCTTCTCGTCCTTCCTAGCTACCAACGCGGGAAACGTCACCTACCCGATGGGGCAGCTCCTCTAAACAGTGTGGCGCGCCCGTTCGTCGGAATGTTGTTTTCATTCGGCGTGTCAAGTGGAACGGTTCCATTTAAGTTGCAATTCTGGTGATGAATTAAGGTTGATCGTAGCTGCGTAACTGTTGCTGTGTCGGGTTTTATAGTTCAAGTTGGCTGAGGTCTGCGGCCGATTTTCCGATGTGATGTGGTGTCTCTGTAGTGTATAGGAGCTGCGCGCAGCTCGGAATTTGTAGCATTATCTCGGATCACAGATAAAGTGGTTATTTCGGTTGACCAAGCTTGCAGCAAACAAGAAGCACACCTTAGATAACAGCCATGGTTTTTCGGGTAAACAAAGTGTAATCAACATGCAAGCAGACGTGGATGCAAGGCAAATATGGTGTACAACGCCAAAATAAAAACATGAAGATAGAAGATCACATTAAGTGTTTCCTTCTCCAATTGCCTATGAATGTTCAAATCGCTTAGCAGAGTCGTTTGTTGTTAGTCCCCGGTGGATGGCATTTGGAGGAATTACCAGATTCGTCAGGAAATATAATCCCTTTTAATCAATTCAATCCCATGTGCTCTAATGGAATTGTGGACAAACGGATATTTCGAACGATGTGATGGTCGTGGAAGCTTGGTCTCAGGACACCTCAAGCTGGAACCGGCATGGTGACTGGAGTTTGTTTAAGGCGGTCAGACAGTGTGACGTTTATTCTTCATTTCCATTCCTCGAAGCCCCGCTAAGCAAATCGAGGGGAGCTTTACATCAAAAGAACTGCGAAAACGGACTTAATTTAACTGTCTTAAAAGCCATTTGTTTTCCCGATGCAATAAACTGGAACTTCGTGTTTTGCCCATTTGCTGCTCTCTGGGGCGGATTTTCTTTTTTTTTTTCAGCAAAAAATGGACGCGACAGTCATTGGGGGATCACTGCTATGCAGCTTTTTTAGGGAACTTTCTTTTAAGAACTATGGTGTAGATGTTCAGGGAAGGGCGACCAAATTTTTCCCCTTGCCCAGGTGCAATATAATTGCGCTAGGATTTGTGGATAATAGCGTAGCTTGTTTTCAAGCACTGTTTGAGTCATATAGGATAGCTTGGCGGAAGACCAGACAACGTAACCTACCGTACCCCAATGCTGGCGCATTTGCTTCACTAGATGACTAACGAAATAATGCGCAATGGATTTATTAATGCTAACCTTCATTGTTATCTGAAAAATAGCTGTCGTGAATAATGAGTGAAGCCTTTGCGGCGTCTTGAAGTGGAATAACTTAATTTTCCATGTTAGTTCCGTTTGCGTCACAACAAAATTCAGTGCATTTTGTTTTTGGAGGATTCGAAAAGATTATTAATGGGGGTTGTGTCCCTAAACGGTACCTGTAGTCGGCTACTTTCGCCGCCTTGGTTGCCCTTCCCCTTAATCTCTCGGTGCACCTGTCGAATCTTTTAGTAAACGGCGAATGTTTACGCTCCGTACGCTTCTAACGTCAGGTGGAATGACTTTACTCCAGCTGATCCGGCTTATTAGAAGGAGAGCTGTTTCTTGGCCTCGCCTTAACTCAGTTCTTGGTTTTTCGTAGATTAAAGAACTCACTGTCTGCACACTAACATGTCACGTTCGTTTTCGTTAAGTCGGATCGTAGAGGGTTGAGTGACATATTTATTCCTTGCGGTCGTCATATCGCTCAAGACCCTTTTTAGGAGCCGCATATTTCCCCTGCTTTTTTGCGCGTTTCCGCTATATCATGTGCTGTTGGCGTTAAAAGCACGTCTCACTCGTCGCTTCTGTCACCTTCCGTCCCAGTTTTGCCGTGTGCTCCATGGAGGGCGGTCCGCTTCCTTCCTCTTCGTCCGGTTGAGAGCGCGCCTCGTGTGCGGCACTTCTTATTGTTTGCCGACGATCATAAGTTGTTATTTTTAAGGAGTAAGATCAAAAACTCGTTAAAATGGCGGTCGCTGTTGTACTTTCGATCCTCCTTGTCTCCTTGCCCATCATGGCTACAGGCTTAGTCTGCTATGAGAACGACGATAGCGCAAGTGGTCGTCGAGCAACGGCAACCAACCCAGCGTTTCAGGGTAACGTACACACGGTCAACGGAACGAAGTACCGCTTCTGCGGTCTCATCCCGGCGACCACTTCTCGTCCGGGGCGTCTCTTCGCCCTCGGCGAGGAGAACGACTACTTTCCCACCTACGAGAAGACGTTCGGCGTCAGCGACCCTTACTACCGTGTCATCACCGTCTGTTTGCTTGAGGTACAGTTCACCACGTCAGCTCACCTAACGCACATATACAATGCAGGAGTTCCAATTTGGTCGTCATTATCCGAAAATGCACACTGAGTTCATCTTCCGTTGCGTGTGCAACTTTGACCTGTGCAACGCGGAGCCCACGTTCAGCGAGTACCTGAACGCCATCAAGATCAGCGCGACGAAAAACGAGTCCAAGCCGATCGACATCACCCCTGATCGACTCATTTGAATGGCCGGTAGACATATGTAAGCAAAGGAGAGCCGAGCGTCCCAGCGTCAAGTAGACAATTGACATGTATTTGTCTCTGCAAACATGCAGATGAAACCGTTATGCTGTATATCATTTGTGATCTGTCGTCTGAGAACCTCAATAAAGTTAACATATATCCCTGCTAAGATGGTGTGCAATCCAGCTTCGGGATAAACGCTGGCATGAGGAAATACTGCTCATTGGAACAAATCACTTTTTTTGATTTAGGAAAAAAGAAATCCTTAATTGTATGTAGGCATATAACCGAATTGATAAGGTGATCTAGGTCCGTCATGTGCTCTATGTTGAGCAGACTAAATTGCTATTGTCGTGTTATCACTGTGCCTTAATATCTATGAGTGTGTGTTTCACACTTGCGCATGACATCGCGCAATTTAACTTAGATCTGGCTTGTGACCCCCGGCCGAACGAAAGCGAGGATCGCAATAACGGCAACATCGCATTCCGTCAATCAATAAATTTCCGAGGAAGTGTCGACAATATGCCATGAGCCAATGGAGTGAACGGTCTGAGGGTAAACAGTAGCCACCTGGCAATCGACGCCTTCTTAAATGGCCGGTCTGCCCGGAAGACGTAACTGTCAAGATAACGCCAGGTGCGCACAACGCGGTTTGCATAATGAGTTTGCCGTCGGGGCATAGCGGCACAAGAAGATATCCGGACGTTCTGATCAGTGGTTGTGAAACTGTCAAACCTTTCTATTACAACCACCTCTCCTACCCTTTGCCTAAGTTTTCAATCTTGCAATCCGTGAAAGTTGCTTTTGTTGATATGTGTTTCCACTTGGGAAACAGTACCCCAAAAACTGCGACAAACACGCATTATAATTTCCTTCCTCGCACTAGATTGAGGAGCAAATTTACGAGCTTTTTATTGCCTCCCCGTCTACGTACGGTATGCTCATTCAATTGCGATTGTTGCGAAATGGTGCACACGGTTTTGGCACCTCCGCGCCGCGCTGGCAGATTGCCCGGCTCGCCCCTCACTGCGCGCACCCATACCATCTTCACTCTATCGCTTCATAGCTCCCTCAGGCCGCAGCGACGCCCCTCTTGTGGAGATTGTTGCTCACCCTGTATTTGCCTCTACTTTCAGATCAACAACAGCTTTCTTCGTCAACGTTGTTGCCTCTGTTGGGTAGCGCGACTGCCGTCAAGCACAAGATCGCCATGCACGTACAAGAAAGAGCCAAAGCTTTGACCTACTGGAATCCGCCAGTCTTCGGCCCCTTAGTCGATTGGAAGGATGTAAAGGTAAGTGGACAACAGCGTGATCTTGATTGACTACGACCGTAAAGTGCGAAGCTTTTTCATAGAATGCATGTTTTGAAGAATGCCATTTTGCACAATTTTGCAGAGACTAGCGGCTGCAGATACGGGCAACACTTTAAAATGAGTACGTTGTTGCGAGCGGTATGTTCGAGACAGGTCTGTCTCATACGGTGGAATTTATAAACGCGGATCAGAAACGAACAGAATACCGTAAATTTTCCTAAAAAAATTTTTTAACCCTTACTCAGTTTTACTTTTAGCTGAATGTCCGCTGCCCTAGAGACGACTTTCCACTTCCCGGCGACTATGATTATAGACTGATCATGGAGAACACCGTTCTGCTCATTTTTCATAACAATGAAATGACCAACGTGAGCTGCAGACTCCGCGCAGACCCAAGATTGCGTTTTGAGCAGCTGAAACGGTTCTTTTCCTACAAAATGGACTCATATACGATCCAGTGGAGATTCATGCTCAACAACAAGCAGCTCAGCGATGACGACACTCCACTATCGCTGGGAATCGCCAGACAAGCTGTTGTCTTCATCGAGGTTTACCGTACCAACATTGGCATTCCGCTGATGCAAGCACAGGACGAGCAAGAGTTGTAACATTTATGCGCTAATCAGCTCTAGTATATCGACAACCTTTCCCTCCTGCTCATATCTACATTCTCTGCTCATGTGTGTATCTCATATCCACGTCCGACTTCTAAAACTGCCATATTGGCTTGAACATGTTGCATTGTACAACAGTCCTCGCAGAAACGTTGTCACTCGGCCCTTTTCGTGACGGGACCACTGCAAAGTGTATCAATACATTGTCTTTAAAAAAAATTCCCCAGAACAAAATGGTAAAATTCGCAATTTGTAGACGTTTTTGAGGCCAAATTTTTTTTAATTTTCAGACGGTGATTACCTGGTTGAAAATGATTGTGATCGAAAACGATTTGCCGTTACATGCTTTTTGAAACCGTAGTCATCTATGGTTCCTGATCATCAATCGTCGCTCACGTTGTATGCTGTTTTACCCAGACGATTTAAGATCCCATTAGTCTCGCTAGCAGAAGAACTATAGAAGTTTGCTAGTTTCCATGTTTCTGCGACGACTATATTCTCCTCGTTCAACACTCAGATTTATGTCAACTCGCCATGTATACATAAATACGTTGCCTCAGAATAAACTTGTCTAAACAAAATATTTGCGTGGTGTTGCGAAAGGATGTGTTGTGTACGCAAAGTTGTTTTTGGCCAATATGGAGGGGAAGAACGGTATGTCATAATATTTTATTTGTTTGTCACCACCGCTCGGGTGCCAGCTTTTTGACGATGCTCAAACTACAGAGGGAGAATATAACTTTGCCAGTAGTCCGGTGATTGGTGGAAACTAGAGATGGACCCTGTTTCCTTTGCCCGAAATCGATTGAAATTGAGGGCGAAGCCGGACTAAATCAAAACAAAGGTCCATGGTCAACAAATGCTAGAAAGCCGAACAGGTAAGCGGAACAAGGCGAGAAAGGTCGACAGCGCGGGGCGGCATCCAATAATCAAAGACCAAAGCCGGCACAATTGATACTCCTTAACTCATTGATCCTCTAAAGAGTGCCGCCAGCCTGAACATAATGTTGTGACGTATGTTTTCATAACTTCTGCGCAAAACAAATCAAAAGTTCAGGCTGATCTCACAGATTAACTTGGCAAAGATCTGCGTTGTTGAGGTTGGCGATCGGTCGCGTAACTGCTGCTTGGGCGAAAGTATGAATGGCACGTCACACTCCTTTAATCGGCGAACTTCCAAGGAAGCGGCGAAAATGTATTCAGAACCAACAGATAAACAGTGCGGGTATTAGACGATTTCTTAAGCTGTCAACCTACCGAGACCTTATAAAGAACAATGGATCTACAGTAACCATAGCGCCAGGTGCGCTCAACATGGTTTGCATTAATGAGTTTGCCGTCGTGATGACCGCAGCACGGTTTAATCGTTCGTTTTGCAACACTGTGAACTGTTCTTACAGTTCAGCAACGGACACTTTCTCCGGCCATGTGCAGACTCTGCGTCCTTCTCTCGTCAATGTTGCTCATTTTGCAAGCTACTGCAATAGCCACGGTAAACAGGCGTTGAAGTTTAAATTTTTGGAGTTTTCCCACGATATGAAATTTACGACCATTCTATTTTCTCCCTGAGCACAGGGTATCCGCATTCGGGCAGCACCATCTGTTGCGAAATCGTTCGCGCAAGTTGCCGACACCTTCTTTGTCCCAGCAGCCCTTTCCACTTTCTGGGCCTTTCTGCGCGGCGTCGCTCTGGGCTCTCTGTGGCTCCTCCGGGCAGCAGAGAGTGAACGTGTTCGCACGTGTTGTCGGTTCTGTAAGTGATTCTACTTGCAGATACACTGCCGCTGTTTAGCGCTAATTGGTGCGTACGTTCGTCACCACTGACATCACCAAATTCGAGATGGAAGGTACCATTAACTCATCGCTCGAGAGGAAGATTATCGCCCTCGGTCGCGACGACGAGACCACGAAGGTGAGCAAAATGGCGAATTTGCACAGGAGACCTTCTGAAAACCACGTTGCAATTCTGAAATTAACAGTTTTGTATTTCATTACCAATTATTTTTGTTTTTACGCTTCCCATTTCTCAGTGCGAAGAAATATATCTGTTTTTTTTGTGGATTTGGTTCTTATTGTACATAACAACCTCCAATTCTGGTATCCTTAATTACTAATCCAATCTAAAAACAATAATCAGAAAGAAAACGATTTGAAATTTAGTTGCACGATTTTAGATTAACGCTGATAAGAAGAGAGACGGTAAGCGTCGGCACGAAGACGATGAGCTCGACGAAATCCGTCAGAATACTGTTTTGATAAAATACCAGTGCCATCACTACAGAACCATCCGATTTACCGTCCGCGTATATGCAAACATGAATTTTGAACAGATTATGAGGTTCTTTTCCTTGCGGATGGACTCTTATACCTCTCGTTGGCGATTCATGTATCGGGGAAAACAGATCCGCATACAAGACACGCCACAGTCTGTAGGAATCAAGATCGGAACCGAAGCTGATATCGATGTTTACCGCATCTGATTTACCGCAAGTCCCTGATTGTCACCATCACTTATCCAATTGTCCTTTGCTCACTATTAATTGCGGCCTTATTGTACTTTGCCTTCAACGAACAAGGGTATACATTGTTCACTTTATCCACTCATTTACGGTGCTCATTCATTTCACTTCCATAACTGCGTGTCTACTACTTTGTTTGTCCCCAAAAGTACAAAAAAAAATTTCCATTTTAAGGCGTCAGGAAAATGTTCCAAATTCGGACGTCCGTCTTCTCTTTGCATTACGATGTAAGATATAAGGTGAAGCAGCTTTATAGAGACATTAATAAACACTTTACGGTACCACTCTATGGAGTTGAATTTCTTACATCTACTCTTATTAACTAAGCATTACTCAGGGAAAACTAAGCATTACTACGTTCGATAAAGGGAACTGAACACAAGGTTGACCGACAGTCATGCCTGGTCCACTTGCGTAAATGACAAAAAATTGATAAGAGTCAGCTGCTTAGACATAGGAGCACCGTTATGCTGACTCTTCGGTTTCTTGGTGCCTGTGAGTGACAGAGACCACCAAGTCATATCAGCTTTGTTTTGTTCAAACATAACAAATGAAGTTTTGTATAAAAGTTGGACGGAAAAAGAAACCATCAGTTCCTTGGTCGTCATGACTCGCCTTGGCTGTCTTCTTGCTTTTGCCGCTCTCCTGGGTACAACCTGTGCTGCTGACGAAGGTTCGACAAAGTGGGCCCTTCTAATTGCTGGCTCAAATGGATATTACAACTACCGTCATCAAGCCGACGTCTCGCACGCCTATCAGCTTCTTCGCAAGCGTGGAATTCCGGAAGAGAACATTGTCACCATGATGTACGACGACATCGCGAACAGTCCAGCAAATCCTTATCCAGGGAAGCTGTTCAATTGTCCTAAGTTGGTCGACGTGTACGCGGGAGTCAAGATCGACTACAAGGGCGACGATGTCAATGCACAGGTGTTCCTGGACGTCATGACTGGAAACAAGGCGGCTGTAAAGGGCAAAGGAACTGGACGTGTAATTGAGAGGTAGGTGATGGCCGTCGAAGAATCTGGCAGTCACCGTGAAACTTTTTCTTAAATGCTCGCTACATTTTATATTCGTTTCTCTAGTGACGCAGACGACCACGTCTTCATCTACTACACAGACCATGGCGCGACCGGAATCGTCGGAATGCCTGCTGGTAACCCGGTACGCTTAAACTGATTCTACAGTTTCAACTACGATTTTTCAGCTAACCATACATCAGCTGTGGAATGCGCTGGACAACATGCATCAGCAGAAGCGTTACGCTAAGCTTGTGTTCTACTTAGAAGCGTGCGAGAGCGGCTCAATGTTCGCTGGATTCCCCGCAGATCGCAATGGTTGGTTGCCTCCGCTGGAACGGTTTAAAAGCGAACTATAATTTAGTGTACGTTATGACAGCTGCGAATCCCGACGAGAGCTCTTGGGCAGTTTACTGTAACCAGGGAAGACTGCCGTGTCTTGGAGACGAGTTTTCGGTTAACTGGATGGAGGACACTGAGGCTGTGAGTCTTTTTAGAAAATAAGACTTGACAGAAATTTAGAACGATGCCACTGTCGAGACTTTGAACACTCAGTATTCGGACACCAAGGGTGCGACAAAGCAGAGTCACGTCTGCAAGTACGGAGACTTCGACTTCATGAGTGAGACAATTGGCGATTTCCAAGGAAGCCGATGTGAATCTTCACGAAATTCCCGCTTTACGTATTCCGACCATGCTTGGGCGGTCCAGGACGTTCCCATCAGGGAAATGGAGAAGAAGATTCAGAATGCCGAATCTGCAGAAATGCGACATAGTCTACGCAAGGAACTTCAACTAATGAAAGAGGTAGTAATGCTTCTGCTGACAACACTTAAATGGCTACCACAGAAACGCGAGAAAGTCGCCAGTATCTATCACTCGATCGCGAAAAGAGCTCTAGAATCCACGCGTTCCGTCTTCTCCGACGTGGTCTCCGTTCGTCCCCAGGCCGTTACCCAACGCGAATGTCACAACAAAGTCGTCCAGGCCTTTGACGAGAAGTGTCTCTCCTTTAGCGAGGTACCGCTTACCCACCTTTTCGCTCACGTTTCGTTTTAGAATCCGTTTGTCTTCCATCACGCCTTCATTCTTGCCAACCTCTGCGAGCAACTTACATCGCCGGAACGCGTTATTGAAGCAATCGAACACGAATGTACTGGCATGAACATTGCCAATGTCGTCTAACCTGTACACACTCTGTTCCTTGCTCGTATCATATGACATATGTTGACAATATACACAATAAACTGTACCTTTGTATTATCTGCTAAATTGCAGAAGACTCCCTGGAAGGAAGACCAATTTTTTTGGTTTCCACAGACTATAATCTTGGCTCTTGATAATGACTTGGTGGTGATATTGCGTGCAGGTATTGGGCGATTGTTCTCGTAATGGCCGACAGCTGTAGAGCACATATTATTTATCATATACGCGATAAAAAGAGAAAATACTCCAGATCTTTGAAATGTCACTTCTTTTTAAACTTTATTCAAACATCACGAGTAGATTAATTTTTTTTAAGCAATGAATGCAAAAAGCTGTAAAAAAGTATATAATGAGCGGCTGATAAGATTTCTGAGGATATAAGTGTATATGATGTGGACGAATACAACTAGAAACAACCACATATCATGAACAACGAAAGAACATATCATAGAGAAGAAGTATTACAATTGTTAGACGCCGCGTTAAAGTCTTACAATCATCGAGCATCAAAGCGCATTTAAGACCGATGGACATGGTGAAGACTCTGGTATTCAATGGTATCCCCTAGAACTCCATATCGCGCTCTGTATGTGCGGCGGTGAGCAATTAAGTATGCATTGTACCTAAAACAAGCTTCTTTTTGTGCATTGGAGATTGGGCTTACCGGACTAAGGACAAAAGTACGATGTAAGTGAGCAAGATGAAGAGCTCGTACTTAAAGTGTCCATTGAACGGCGTTCCAGTTTCCATGCCGATCAGCTCATGGAAGAACATGAAGAGCCGCATTACCATTTCAAAGGTTGTCGCAATCGTTGCCATTTTCATGGATCTTCTCACATTCGTGTCTATATCCACAGTTAAGTATTTTTCCATCCATCAGCACATACCCGAGTATAACATCATGCTTCGAAAAAAGAGGCTTGTCGATATAAAAAGATGGGAAAGGTGAAGAAGGAACGTTCCGCCGTTAAGTAGTAGAGTTGCGGTAGATTCAAGGTCGAGCATCCAATGACTAAACGAAAATATTGGTTTCCAGCCTGCGTATGGCCTGTTTTAGAGGCCCTTTCAAACATGATTTCCTATTCGAGGAAGTCAACGTTTCCGAAGAAGTTACCACGATTCGTCGGAACTACCGTAATCGCTTCAGAGTTTAATCCGCGCCAGACTCCAATCATTACCCTATCGCTTAATAAGGGCGCGGGAACCGCTTAAGCCTTTAATTGTCAACCGCTACAGTATTTAGGATAACGGCGAAAGAGCGGTTCTCGACACCCTAATTAGAATGTGCCTAATTATCGGATATGGGCCGCTTGTTATGCCAGCACTAAACCTCGGGCACGCTATACGACGCTTCCGTTAAGCGGACACGCGGCGGATTACGATATCGAGCAGCCGGTTGCGACGCGACGGAGGGATTAGCCGTGAACACCTGACGCGAGGTGGCGAGTAACCATTGAGCGCTCTGTGCTACAGTAGTAAACGACACATATAATGCAACCCCAAAGCCGTAATTTTTTTCGGCATTAATTCTTTTCCAATATTCCTGTGACGTTCCTGTATAAAGAAAGTTACCTTTGTGTAAAGATTAAGAAGAACACCAGTGACGTGCAGTAGAGTTGGGACCAGCGCATGGCGGTGTAAAGACGGCTAAAAGCATCAACACTTATCAGTTACGGCTATCTAAAGGAACTTACTTAGGATTAAACAGTTCATAGTAGTAGGTGACTGCGATCATCAGCGACCAGTCAGAGCTCAGATGACGACGGATCGCATCAAGTTTAATGGACATCGGATCGGTGTTCGAATAAGTACGGTAAGTCGAAACAAGGGCGGTCACCACGACAATGATCTGACAGAAGCACTTGAATAGGAGCATCTTGCGGACTTGAACCAGGTGCAACTGTCCGGTAGGGGTTTCGTGCGAGGTGTGAGATGGTGGTATCCATGGATACTACTCCTACGGGAGCGAATTAATTCCAGGTAGGGAACGGGTTGACGAAGTTAATTACCGCTGAATACCCAGGTTGTCCTGCGCACGCACGTCATTGCAGTCCTGATCCGTTCCCATGGGTATATACACTGTAATCAAGTGTGTTTGCTGATCGAACATCAGGAATGCGTCGGGAAAAGTCACGTAAGACAACAAAGATTAACATCCAAACATCCTACAGTATGAAGACAGCGTTTTTAGCAATCTTTTTTGCCTTTTATTTTTTTATCTGTCCAAAGGAATGCAGAGACAAACTATTTTTCATGAGGATCGCGTCAGAGTTTTCACCACAAGTGGGCAGCTGAAAACATTAAGAATACGGTAATAACGCATGGAGCGGAACATATTTGCAATCTATTTCGGATTGTTGTGCTTCCAATAAATCCTCCATGTGGGGGGAGCCATGATCTGCTCATGTAGGGGAGACTAGAGAGGTCAGGCACACTGCCTACTATTTGGTATATCCGAGTAGCCCCGCCCTCAATGACAACGTTATCGGAAAAAAGTACAGTACATTGGCGCCAACACTACTATATGTTTAATATGATGTAAAAAATCGAAATGGAAACCGACATGTTTCATCAAAATATTCTGCGAAGGATTCGATGTGGGATGCTTCATCTGTTTGGCCAGGTGCATATGCTTCATGGGACAAATTACCAATGAGTCCGTTGCAGGAAAAACTCCCACACAGCTAACATACACGAATCTGTGTGCTGTACATTGACGCCAAAAATAGACAAGGCGACACCTTCGTGAGGCATTACTCCTAACATTTCAAGAAATGTCAGAGAAAAGGCCCCCTATTCTATGAAAGAACACGGTCTGACGCACTGTTTTGTCATCGGGTCTTAAGAATTTAATACAACGGCGTACACCCGTAGTTTTATTGTGTGGTGGTGCGGACATGGTATGGTCCGCGCTTTTCCTTCTTGGCTTTGCTGCCCTCTCCACTGCCTATGTCTACAATCAGACGTTCGACCTCGACTCGGATCCCTGCACTGGTCTCTACGACTATGTTTGTTATCCGGATGGGAACAAGGAAGACGACTACTTTGTTATAAATATGAAGAACCGTATTGAGCAGCTTTTGCTGCAAAGTGACGACCAAGGGCTTAAAAACATAACACGGGTTAGCTGTGAGACCACCTCTCATCTTCTAAGAATTTTTTATTTAGGAGCATCAACTCACGGAATACAAAAAATTTGGGCGCCAAGTGGCAAGAGATGAACACACAAATATGAGTATTACAGTAAGCCACGCAACCGAAGCAATATTAATTGAATTTCGTGGAGGTTCTTAATGCTTCTTAAGACTCTCCGTACACGCTCTGTTTCAGGATATCTGTGGCGGCAGTGCTCATTCCAGGAGTGCCCTATTTTCTTCCAAGGAGCAGCGGAAGGATATCTTCTTGAACGTGGAATACGGCACCTGTTGAACCTGGACTTATTTGTGCTACATGTTCATTGTTCTGACGAAGAATGGTCGTCATCTGATCTACAGATTAAGAAGGTAAACGACACAATATTGCGATACATAACTCACAAGCTGTTTCTAGGAAGACGTCTTATCAGATATTATGCAAAACAAAGATGATTTTTATACTTATGTAAAGATGGTACTCATGGATCGCTTACTGCGATCTCCATCCGCTATACATCAGCTAGATAGAATGTTCGAACGCATTAGAGATGAGTTCCGCACACGTATATGGGTAGGTCTTGAGAAAGATATGCAGCTGGTCAGTAAGATTTCAGGCAAGCAACGGGCTATCTGTTGACCAGAGGGATAGACTTTTACACAGTTTGCAGAACATCGAACCTTATTATGGAATTCCAAAAATTTTTAGACAGCCTGGTGTCCTGAAAGAATACTTTCCTCTTGTATTCAAAAGCATATGGGAACTCGACGTATTTAATGAAACAGGGATTCCCTCGGATTCCGACCATAAGTAAGTGTAGTGCTTACACCAAAAGCAGCTTTAGACAAGGGTTTTCTTTTCAGGGATCGTTTAGATGTGTTTAAAGAGTCACTTGCGCTAGCATGGCGTCGATTCCGCGCACGATTCCCACACATCGGCAATTTTGACTGGAGGCGTGAAGCTGACTACATATCAAATTTACCGCAAATGGTAATGTTCGGCACATTTTATTTTACACAAAAAAACGCAAAATTTTAGGTTTCCCTCGAACCTTACTTCCTACAAGCTATCCAAGCTGACGTTCCTGTTGGTTTCAAATACGGTTTTATCGGAACTGTCATGGCAGAAGGAATCGGTGCAGTGCTTGAAAGAGGCCTCCACCAGGAAGTCTCTTCTGGAATGGAAAGTCATATTGCCGCCGCCAATGAGGTAATGCTTCAGTATATACCATAGTACCGAAGTTACTTTACCACTGATTAGTGCTGAAAATTGTGACTTTAAAGAAGGAAAAAATGATTGTTCAGGCGAAGAGGTGAGACAATCAACATTCAGTTCTTTTCTTTGGTCTGCACCGGCCGTTAAAAATTTTGAGCACAGCGTATTACAGAATTCATCTTGTAATTTTCAGAGTGGTCCCGTG
>KN169292.1:0-11924 GCA_000757755.1 Steinernema glaseri
TCTCGGAGCTGAGATTCTTGATCTGCTCCCGGAGTTGCTTCACCTCCGTCTGCGCTTCTTCCAGCTCGGCCTTCAGATGATCTTCTTTTTCTTCCTCGTTCAGAACCATTTCGTGGTGAACGAAGGAAATGTCGTCAAGCCTGCAATAGTACCAGTTAAGCAAATATGAACGAGAAGGGAAGACCTACCTGTCCTGGACGGCTCCGATCATGGTGGTGTTGAGGATGCCCGAGCCAGCGGCCCTTTTAAACAGTTCTCTAGCCTAGATTCACTCAAGATCATTTCAGAACGGGAGGACTAAAAACCTGTGCGATCGGAGAGTAGCCCTTGTACGCCTTGCTCACATCCTGAGCTGAGCTGGTCGGGGCGGCCAGTCGAGGGCTCTTGACGCTCTGAAGAGTGGCGTTCTTGATGTTGGCGGCAGAACAATCGAGAGGAGTTGCGCTAGTTTCAACCTCCTGAAAAGAGACATTTCAGTTAACATGTGGAGAGTCACTTGGCTTACATGGATCACAGATAGGTCAGATGGACGTCTTGGCCCTTCTTCGATCATTGGCTCTTCATGAGTTGAGTTGTGGGCAGCATATCCGGCCGCGTCTTCAGAACTTCCACGTTCGACGACTTTAGTCTTGACAGTCGTACCAATATCTTCAGCCGCATCCTTCTCAGCATCCAGAAGTCGACGCTTCTTGGCTGGCACCTCTTCTTCATCTTCCAGCAGCGTGACTACAATGCTAATGTTTAGAGTCAAGCAGCAGCAGGCGAAGTCGCACCATCATGGCTGGACGGTGAAGGCTCCTCGATTGTCCCAGCGCCAAGTGCTTCTTGCTGGGGAAGTTCTTCTTGCTGGCCAAGTTCTTCTTGCTGGGGAAGTTCCTCGACTTGCGCGGAGCTGTGGTCTCTAAACGATGCGGTAAAGTCACGAAAACACCGAAGGAGACGTACCCTATCGCGTAGCTCTTGTTCGCGTCGCCCACATCCTGAAAACTGATCCTTGGATGACTGTTGGCTTCTTGAGCGGCTGCGTCCTCCAGAGTTAGGAATTTGAAATCCGATGGGTCTGGTTCCACTGATGCCATCATACGAAGGACTAAACAACAAGGCCATGAAAATAGAGCTACTACAAACGGATGTTTACCTTCTTGAGTGGAAAGTGAAGTTCTGTCGACTGTGGTGTCGCCAGCGCCGAGGCCATCGTACTGGCGGAGTTCTTCGAGGATGACCGCACTGGAGTTCGGCGATGGAGAGGCCAGAAGCGAAGCGTCTTCCGCGGTCAGGTTGGACTGAAATGACCGATTTTACTCAAGTAGGAAGTATGTGGCAGGACAAACCTTGCTCTGGTCGGCCAGAGTAGTGGAGAAGAAGCGTGTTGGGAGCGTCACGTCCGCTCCTTGCGGGTTCTGCTCCACAGCGGAGCTGTTCCTGGAGGCTTGGAGATCTTCTTTAGTAAAATCGTCCATTGCGCATCTGAAACACACTTCGATAAGTATCTTTGAGTGCACACAGGAAGCAGATCACTGAACGCAATATCAAGAAGACTGAGACATCGCCCGTTGTTTTGCGCTCCTTAAAACCGATGGTTGTCTTCCGCCTTCCTCGGCCACATTCCCGCCAGTTCGTTTTCAAACCGAAAGTGCAGCTGACCGAGGAGGGCTCCGCGTCTCCGGTAAGTGCATAGCGAGTGGAAGTCGCTGTTTTGGAGTGCCAAGGGTGGAAGCTCGCGGAAGACTATCATGCTTCGTTCAGTTTTCAATCAAAAAGACAAAACCCTTTTGTCGGCACACTGAGAAAGGAAGGCCAGAGGATACGTCGGAGCAGAAGCGCTGCCTCCCGATAGTTCTCCATGAAATTTGGCGCATAAAAGTGCTCAGAAGAAGGTTGGACCGCGTGGAAATTGGAGGACGCTTGGGACACTTAGGAACACGTAATGCACGGAGAACACAAGTGTGAGACAGATTCTACATGGCCCAAATCAAGGCTAGGAACCTCAAACTTCACAGGCAACAAAGGTTGGCTTCACGAAGGCTCCCTTCAAAATTGAGAAGCCTAATGGCCCGCTCGGCTCGACAAACGCTCTAGGGGGGCAAGTCCGCGCGAGGTGAACGCCATTAGGCCTCGATACGGTAGTATGCTCATCGTTCCGGGACCGTAGGCTCCCTAGCATTGATTCGTCCTTACGGGGAATCTTGCTAAGAGTCTCCCACATGTTTGTGCAAGGTCTCCAGGAACTCGAACCTCAAGTGGTGATGTCTGCCTTGATGTCGGTCATAGTTCCAAGATAAGGCCAAGATAGGGGGCAGTGAACTGACAGTACCTGTTCTTCCGTGAATGGTAGTGTAGGGCTCTCTTCGTCGCTTCTTTATTGGGAAGTCTGCTGATCACCTCGCTCGCTTCATCAGGTGCGAAGGAAGATGCCGCTTGCGTCAAGATCTGATCCGCAGCTTCTCCGACTGATAAGTTATCAATCCCCGCTGTCCCATAGAACTCCCTAAATTGAAGCTGAACCATTCCAACTTCAGAGCATGTATTACCGTAGTTTCTGGACGGCCCGTGTCTTGAAAAGGGAGAAGTCTTCTGTAGTGTCCAGGCAAAAGTGGGGCCCGTTTGCAGGCTCTTCCGGGTCCTCCAAGAATCGTCCGTCCTTGACGTGCACGATCGGAACTGTGTTGTCCATTCGGTACTTCTTCTTGACGATCTCACAGTTGTTGCATCTGTAGGTTGTGCTGGTTTTGTTAGTGGACTTGTACGTGAACGTGTAAGCGCATCCTGGAGCGGTCTTGCTTTCGTAAATCAGCGCTTTGTGCTTCCCCTTTGATGTAGTCCCGGTAGAGCTAACATTGTGGACGTCCATGACAGCCTTGGAAGGCAATCTGAAGTATCATCAAGCGTCAGGATTGAAGAGAAGCGGTGACGAATCTCGAAGGATGTGAGTGTCTATAAGAAGAACCTCAGGTCGAAGTTATAATACATCTAGGGAAGAAGTGATCGTCAAGAAGGCCAAGGAAGAAGGCCAATCGGAGATAGTCCCCGCGGCTTTGGCCTTGAGCTGCAGCCTTTGCCAGAAGGCCAGCTTCTGCTACAAGAGATGCCTTCGGAGAATCGGATTCAGAAGACTAGGACGTAAATATTCTCCGCGGAGAATATCGCCATCGGAGAAAGTCGCCCGCGACAAGAAGACGCCCTGCTGCCACGCGGAGAATATATCTCGTCGGAGAATATCTCGTAAAATCGGACCTTTCGGACAAACCTGCCCGATAGTGATCTAGAGTCTATGTTTAAGTCTGCCACTTCTGATGTCATGCCAAGCTTCTCAGCACTTCATAAGCTTTCTACTGCCTGCTTCATAAGGCCCGAAGACTTGAGCATTGTAATCCCTGAGAGACATCCCCTGCAGTCCTGTCTGACGTGTCTATCTGTCTGTCTGTTCGGAGCAGAGACACTGTCTGACGTGTCTTTTGTCTGTCTGTTCGGAACAGACCATTAAAGCCAGCGAGGATCGTCGGAGTGAGACGCGTCTCAAACCGGCCTCGACTTCCACGCGTCTGCTAACTGTCCGCTGATAACCGACAAACAGACGAAGCCGGTCGGAGACGCGACAGTGCGCGTCCGTGGCTCCTGCCACGACGACTTGATCAGTTCACGTTCCACATGTACACCGCGAAGCGACCAGCGTGTCAGTCACATTGACCGGCGCCGACGCATTCCTTCGCGCGAGCGATTTGCATCTCATTGACGTCGCAACACCTGGGCGCCTCCCGCTACATTCCGTCGTCAAGGGCCTCCGCGCAGCTAACACCCAACACCCGTGCCGCCATCGACCCCTCCGATCGCCGCGCGGCCATTGTCAATCCCTAATCCGCGCCAAGTCAGTCCGTTCCCCAACTTCTTGGCCCGCTCGCATATGCCCGCTGACCTGATAACCCGATTATTCCGCCATCCAGTTTTCCTTGGAGCTCATGTTTTCGGCCGCGTGTTTCCACGTGGAAGCAGAATAACATCGACCGCGGCTCACCTCCGTTTCGTTTCAGCTTCCCTGAGCCGCGTTGGTTCGACGTATTCTCTCTCTCCCGTGAAAGCCAGTCAAGATGCCCGCCACCAAGAGAATGAACGCTGCCAACAACGCCTTCAGCAAGAACGTCACCAACCGCGGTAACGTGCAGAAGTCCTTGAAGCCCCAGGACACCAAGTATCCTGCCGCTCCCTGGCTCATCGGAATGTTCGTCTTTGTTGTGTGCGGCTCTGGTTAGTAGCGCTCTGTCCTCGCCTAAGCTCATCGACCTCTTTTCAGCTGTTTTCGAGATCATCCGATACGTGAAGATGGGAATGTAAATTTTCGATACCAACTGTGTGATAATTTATTTTGTACCTTCGTTGATCGATTTTCGGTAATAAAGAGTCGTATATGTAATGTGGAGAATAACCGGCCTCCTTCTCAGCCTTTTGGCGCTTCCAATGTCAGCTGCCCGGGGCTTTGAGAGCGTTCGTAATCTGCTCCGAAAGTCCACGTCACGGCGTCAAACAGACCGGTCTCGAGACGAAGCCGGTCGCGCAAGCCTCCTTCTTCATCGATTCGGAATACGTGGGCTTCGTGTGTGGTCGTGGTGATGACGCGTTCCACCGGCAGCAGCGATGGACGGACGCATCGACGCGCCGCGGTCATGCGCTTACGCGGACGCGGGTCGATACGGAAATGTTCTAAGTTTGTGCCTCCCCCGTTTAACCGATATTTGCGCGGTGTGGCGAGAGGATCGCACTATAGTCTTTCCTTCTTGCAGATTCGGTCAAGATGGCGGCCGGACCGTACAACTACTCCTACATCTTTAAGTACATCATCATCGGGGATATGGGAGTGGGGAAATCGTGCCTTCTCCACCAGTTCACCGAAAAGAAATGTAAGTTCTACGTGACATAGTTGATTGATTGAAGGGTCAATGTATGTTTTCAGTCATGGCCGACTGTCCTCACACCATCGGAGTCGAGTTCGGAACGAGAATCATCGAAGTCAGCGGACAGAAGATTAAGCTGCAGATCTGGGACACAGCTGGCCAGGAAAGGTGAGTTCCTAGGAGGTGGATTTCAAAAGCAGGAGAATGCAGACGTCTATAAAGCAACAGGAGCCGTCTAGAACAGCAAGAGTATAAGTTTAGACTGCCAAAATTAGCTTCTCGACTGGATGTAGACGTCTAGACTTGCAGAAACTAGACTAGCGAATGTAGACGTCTCGTATAGCAAGGCAAGCGTCTAGACCCTCACGTCTAGATTGGTAAAAATGTCTAGACTTGTAATAGACCTGCAAATACTAGACAGTGTCTCGATTAGCAATTATAGACGTCTGCACTACTAGAAGAAGCGCTTAGATTTGTAGTTGGTTACTATTCTGAGACATGAGAAAAGAAGTCACGATTTGCCTATGTTGACTCATCCATGAATCATCCTAGGTTCCGCGCCGTCACACGGTCCTACTACCGCGGAGCTGCTGGAGCCTTGATGGTGTACGACATCACGCGGCGGTCGACCTACAACCACCTCAGCAGCTGGTTGACGGATGCCAGGAATCTGACGAACCCCAATACCGTATGCCTCTATGTGTAGGAACTTTACTTAAGAAGCGCTTGCAGGTGATCTTCCTCATCGGAAACAAGAGCGACATGGACGCGCAGCGAGACGTAACATACGAAGAAGCCAAGGCCTTCGCCGAGGAGAATGGGCTTCTTTTCCTCGAGTGCTCATCGAAAACGTAGGTTGACCTCCTTCAAGACCCTTCATTGGACCTTTCATTTCAGAGGTGAGAACGTGGAAGACGCTTTCTTGGAAACAGCGAGGAAGATTTACCAGAACATCCAGGACGGAAGGTAAGTGGTTTCTCGGAAGTCCTTTCTACGATCCTGTCTTTCAGTCTGGACCTGAACCAAGCAGATACGGGTGTGCAGCCGAAGCAGAACCTCCCACGGGCCGCGGCTCCCGGAGCAGTGGAAGGAAAACAGTGCAACTGCTGATCCGCCAAGAGTCCACTTATCTTGTCATCTTCCCCACCTTCTTGATGAAATGTGATATATAGATCCGAGAAACTTTCTGTATGTGCGTATCTATGTGGTTTTGTGATACTCGTCGCCGTCTCGTTGTGGTCCTTGGCACACTGCTCCGCCGTTGGTCATCCGGACATAATATTCCTGTCGCTATTCCCGCCGACTGTACATTTCGCAGAAGACTTATCCCGAAAGTTATATTTATCTAGAGCTTTTTGTCCCTTATTCTCTTACCGTACGCTGTCTCCAAACTTTTATTACGTATTTATGTACATCGTCCTGTATGTAAGTAAGAACTTTTCTCTGTGATGCTTCTACAAGCTCAACGAGCTCCTCGTTGCTCGAGATCCTTTCATTTTAGGCGAAGAAGCCTGCTCCGAGTAGTTAAGGGAAAGTTGAGAGGAAGTCTGGAATGCAAGGAGGCGAAATACTAGTCTTTCCGGAGTCGGATCTTCTCGTTCCTCGCGATCAACGGCTTCACGGCCTTCTTGGCACAGATGAAGAAGTTGGTTCTGAAGATTTGCCCTTCCGACCTAAACAGCCGAAGAAAACAGTTTGGAAGAAGTGTGGAACAACTTGTCTACGAGACAAAGACGTTGTCTCAAATGCAAAGGGAGACAGTCTATAGTCTACGGCAAACAGTAATCGGCTAAAGCAACCTTTCTATGGACTCCCACTTGACCGCCCGCGACAATGCAATCGGACGGTTGACGAAATTGTAGGAGTGCGGTGAATACGGTGACGAATCGGGAGATACTCCATGTGACTTCTTGACCAAACTTCTGGGTTACGGTATGTTTCGGTGCCCATTTCTGTGGTCCGTTTTGAAATCACATTTTCCAAATGTGGAAAATGTTATGTGAAAACAGCGACTATCGGGAACGTCCTTTCCATATGATTATGCGTCTACTTGCTGCTCCCCGCTGTCCTAAGAGAGCTTCGAGCCAACTTCGAGCGTTTTCGCGCTGGAGTACTTGTCGATCGGCTCCAATTCAAAGAAGTCTCCGTCTCCCGTCTACCATATCCCCTTTGCGTCGGACACGATTTTTTGGTTATTCAGAATTCGAATGATCAATTCGGCCCCCGCGCGCCACTTATGGGCCTTTCGAAATCGCCGACATCCATTCTCTTTTGTCGTTCCATAGACGGTCCGTGCCCCGTTCCCTGCCACCTCCTTTGCCTCCTCGGAATGACCGGCGTCGGTCCCTTCAAGCTCTCCGACATCGTCCAGCTCAACGTGGGTGGGCAGCGCTTCGACACCACCCTCAGAACGCTGCTGGTGGATCGTTCGTCCGACGTCTCCCAGCACTTCGCCGTGCTTCTGGACTCCGAGCTGACGCCTTCGAAGATGCCGCCCCGCGACGCCGATGGAGCGGTGCGTCCCGCGCCCGTAGAAGGGGAAATAAGGGATCTCCGGGTGCTTCTATGCTCCAATTTCGTAGTAGTTAGATTTAGATGTAAAGAAGAAGGAAATCCGTTTAAAGATCATAGTTCACAAATTTTTGACCTTAGCTACCGTACTCTCTGATACCGTAACCCTTCTCCTTCTGGTGGCCCTCTCTGGGTTCCAGAATTGCTCCACCGAATCATCCACTCTCTTTAGTTCTTCCTGGACCGCGACCCGGAGCACTTCCGAACCCTGCTGAACAACTTCCGATTCCTCGTCGAGCTCCAGAACAAGACCCGGCTAAGGAGCGGAAAATCCCACGAGTCACTGTCGACCCTCGGCCTAGAGGACTCCGATTCTGTCGGCGAAATCAAGAAGCCCGTTGGGATCTTCTCGAAGTTCCGGCGCAGCTGAAGCTCGGTGGTGGTTCTTCCATATGTTTGTGCTTGTTTCCCGCATCCCTTCCGTTCCTTCCCTTGACTTGTTCGGTTTTGTCTGACCTAAAATTTCGCGAAGATTACCACCTAATATGATTGAGTGTGTGATTGACGGCTGAGAAGACATGGACGCGTGTTCGTGTGGGGGAGGGGGAATACTTAATTACAAGTGGAGGTGGAGTAGGAGGAGCAAGCTGGGGGCGTTTCGTACGTCATCAAAATGAACCCAAGTGTATCGCCCATTGAATTAGCTCTTATAACATAAAAAATAGAAAATGTCACGGAGTCTATGAAGCAGGGCCCACCCTCCATGTTGGTGAACTTCTTCTGCGTCGGATCATATATAGGTATATTCTCGAAAAACTGAAGATTTTCCAGAGACAGGCAGTATGATTTCTGACGTTCTATTTAAAAGTCGCCTTGTTGTTGAGATGGAAAGTGCACTCACGTCGAGTCCCTCCAACTGGTTTCCCAATGCCCTTGCGCAAAGGGATGAAAAATACCCAAATGATACACTCTCTCCACTGTGACTACTCTTCTTCCGCGTCGAAGCTTCAAACGGGAAAGTCAGCGCTTATTAGTGGGAGTGCGGAGAAATTTTGGATGCGCGCCACTCGGCGTCGTGCTCGCGTGTTTTCCATTTTCACGCTGCAGCGTTCGTGGTCGTCGGACAGAAGCTCTGAGGGCAAACAAACTCGCGTGACTCTCACGTTCCTCGCCGCCCCGTTGCGCTTCTCGAAACCGCCCGTCCACCCGACCACCTCCAGCAGACGGATTATAGCCGGCGTTGATCGATTGAAGCCATGGGCTTCATAGAACTCCGTTCATTTTCCGGTTTCGCGGAAGCTAGATTCGGCCGACGCACGAGCCGGCTTCGGCGACCCGATTTCATCTTTGCACGGAGTTGAATGAGCGCGTCGTCTTTGAGGCTCCTGTTTCTCGTCTCGGATCGTGGAGATTCCTCTGCCCGAAGATCGTAAAGTTCGGCCATATTGTCGTCATCGCTTCTAATTTCTCTACTTCATTTACACGTTTGCTTGTACCACCTAAAAAAAGAAACAATTAGACCATCAAATCGTCTGGTTTTTTTAAATTTGGTCTCACTAGCCCCACTCAGGCAAACTTAATCGCCACGTGGAATAACAACGGGCTCTGTCCTTCTTGTTGTTTGTTGTCTCAGCTGGAAATGTTAAACTTCCAACCGCCTCCTGCCTTATTGTCTTTTTCCTTTCCTTCTTCTTGGTTTCGTCTCCGACAAAGAAAGACAAGGAAACAAGAATTTAGCCCACGAAAGCGTTCCTACCCACAAATTCGCCATTTGCCTGCACCTCAAGCATCTCAGACAGAAATATGTCTCGTCGACGCGGTCTAGACTGTACAGACCTGTCTGTACAGTCTAGCAGACTCCATGTCATTGTCTCGTCTCGCTTCGGTGGAGTCTCCTGTCTCGATAGCCCGCCGCTGCTCCATTTGCACACAGACAAATGTCCAGAAACAGCGGTGCGGGCAGACAGCCGCGGGCGCCACTTGTCGACGGCTCTTAGTGCGCTTTGCTGAGCGAAAAGACTCCACGTGTCCACAGCGCGCTGCTCTTCGTGGTCGGCTTCTCGCGATGCAACGGAACTCGCCATTTTCAGAGGCTCCTTCCGTCGTTCTTGTTGCCGATAGATAGCGTGTTGACGTGCGTGCAGTAAAAGTAGGTGAACGGCGTTCGCGCGTTCGATTGCAACTCTCGAGAACCCGCGTCCATTTCGTTCTTTCAGATGGAGCAGTTCCGAACGACGGACAGCCAACGGGCGTTCCTGCGGAAGGCCGAAGATTTCGCCGACGACGTACGTTTCGCCCGTAGTCAAGCGTTGCCATGCAATTCTAGGTGCTTCGGAACACGCGGCACGCATTGCCACACATCGCCAGAATCTGTCTCCTGTCCACGTTCATCGAGGATGGCTGGCGCATGTGGCTGCAGTGGAACGACCAGCGCGAATTCATCGAAGAATCGTGGTCTTGCGGGTGGTTTCTGGCGACGCTCTTTGTCGCTTACAACTTCTTTGGCCAGATCCTGCCCGTGTTGATGGTGCTCCTGCGAAAACACGTTCCAGTCGCCTGCGCGCTCCTCCTAGGTGTCGTGATCGCCCAGACTTTTGCTTATCACATAATCACGGACATGACTTTCCTTATTCGGAACTTCGCCGTGTGCGGCGCGCTCTTTCTACTCTTCTCGGAGACGCTTGAGGAGAAGCACTCGTTGCTCGCCGGGGTGCCTCAGATCGACGACAGCAACAAGCAGAAGTCATGGGCGATGCTGGTGGGCAGAAGCTTCCTGGTTTTGATGCTCCTTTCCATGATGGACTTCCAGAGTCTCTTCAGCCTGGTTTGTTTTACTGTCTCAGATACAATATAACGGCTAATTTCAGATTGTCATCACCATCGGCACCATCCTTATGGTGCTCGTTGCAGTTGGCTACAAAACAAAGCTGTCTGCTCTGTGCCTGACCACATTCCTCTTTATTCAGAACTTCTATCTGAATGCGTGGTTCCTCCTCCCCAGCGACTATTATGCTAGGGACTTCTACAAATACGATTTCTTCCAGACGCTTTCAGTTTGTGGCGGCCTTCTCCTTATAGTAGCTTACGGTCCGGGCGGAGTGTCGGTCGACGACTACAAGAAACGCTGGTGAACCTCTGCTCCTCACCTTTTCCACTCATTCTTCTTAGCTTTATCCCTCGCAATCTCGCTTTGCCATAATCTCCGTTTGTGCCTTATCTCGTCCTTTACTGCTCTTGCCTCATGCTTCCTTGCCTCAAAATCAATTAATTTGCTCAAGAATGGCCTGCGCATTATGCGGCAGCAGCGTGTGCTTTACCTTTATTGATCGCGTGGGATGGGTTTGACACATTTTGCAGTGTCAGTGTTTTCATCTTGTCAGTTCATGTGCGATGCGCCCACTCTGTCATTCGCATCGCGGCCTGTACCTTGTGTATCTCAGTGCTTAATTAAAGATTTTTCATTGTTTATCGTGCGATTTTTGATGAGGTAGCGCGTTTTGCCACTTCGTTAGATATTTTACTTTCGCTTCCACGCGTGTATCATCATCAGTAGCTTATAGATCTTACTAATCTTGTAAATATTTGCAGATGGACCAGTTTCGCACGTCCGGCCGACAACAGGAGCTGCTTAGCAAAGCTGAGGACATCGCCGACGATGTTCTCCGGCGGACGAAACATTACCTTCCTCACATCGCCCGCATGTGTCTTGTATCAACGTTCTTCGAAGATGGCCTCCGCATGTGGGTCCAATGGGAAGATCAGAGGCAGTTCATGCAAGAATCCTGGTCTTGTGGATGGTTCTTGGCCACTCTCTTCGTCGTCTTCAACTTCTTTGGTCAACTCGTCCCAGTTGCCATGGTCATGATCCGGAAACGCGTCGGAATCGCATGCGCTCTCCTAGCAACCGTCGTTGTCCTGCAAACCGTTGCCTACCACATTCTGTGGGATCTCAAATTCTTGGCTAGGTTTGTTTTGCCTTATCAACGTTCCATCAACCTTATCTTACAGAAACGTTGCGGTTGGTGGCGCCCTCTTCCTCCTCCTGGCAGAGACCCAAGAAGAACAGAAGTCACTTTTTGCTGGAGTCCCGAAGATCGATGACCAAAACAAGTCGAAGTCGTGGATGCTTCTCAGCGGCCGCTTCTTCCTTGTCTTCATGTTTATCTCTCTCATCCACTTCGAGAAGGATTTCCTCAAGATGGTACGAACTGCCCATTCATTGATAGCTAAACCACCTAACGTTTAGGTTGAACTTATGGTCGGCATCGTCCTCATGACCATGATCGCTATTGGATTCAAGACGAAGCTGTCCGCCCTCTTCCTGACCGCGTGGCTCTTCTGCCTCAACCTGTACCTGAACTGCTGGTGGACCGTTCCTGCTGATCGATTCTACAGAGATTTCATGAAATACGACTTCTTCCAGGTTAGTAATACAGTTCCAAAAAAGCTATAAACGCGAAAGTTGTCCATGTTTACACATTATCATTTCAGACCCTTTCGGTGTGCGGAGGCCTCCTTCTCATCGTT